>OY728133.1:517593576-517866076 GCA_963277665.1 Viscum album | reverse complement strand
ATCAGATCAAATGCTCATTCTGGATTTTCATCTAGCTTCTCTCCCACTACTTAACCCTATTTCTTATTATTTCATTATTTTAGTATTTTAGATTGAACAAACATCTTATGCTTCTAATAGATTCCTAGCTAGCTAAGATGTATCTACGAGAAGCTATTTTTTATTGAATATTACATTATATGAAAAAAGAGATCAAGTAGCGAGTAAAAAAGATCGAATTATAGCTTGTTAAATCTATAATAAGAAGTGGGATCTCTCTAATATAAGAAAGATAATAAGGAATAGCACGTTACCAATCAGGTAACAAGGTATGTCTCTACTTTTTTCTTCGACTTGGAAGTGAGTAGAATGTTTTGATTTGAATTTGAGACTAAACACAGGGTATGACCTAGACTCATATAGCCCGAGTACTTAGGCATAATACCTTAACTCTTAAGATGAATGGTGTTGGTAGAACCATCAACACCCTGCCTTCACTTCATGTCTTCTAAAAGATGTTATGGAAAGAGATCAATCAGATGACAAGGCCTACCGTGTCTCTAAGAAGATTAAAGTTCTCACTCAAGATCAAGATTCTCAGTCTAGTCTTATACCACCTAAGCGGTTCAATGGAATGGGAATGAAAGGGGATCTTCTTATTATGGAGATCTGGTAGTACAGTAGATGTCCCTCCATGGCTTGCGTACAGAAATAAAGGATGATTCAACCGTTTTATGATTCACTCTATTCTCTCGAATGAAAACAAGTCTAAAGGGTTTCCCCTGATTCAGAAGATGACAATTCTGATTCAAAGAGTCTTTGGCAAAGGCCCTCTGCTATTCCTTTTGTTATATACCAAATCACCTATCTGTATCAGTGGATTCTTTTGATTCTTAGAAAGTGACGCCTTGTACAGATTGCTTTCATAAATCATTAATGTCCTTCTTTTCAAAATTCTCTTTCTTCCTTCCTTATTTGAGGATTCAGCCCTGGTTGATAGTTTGTTTCAGTTGAAGGGTAGAGATGAGGTTTGTAAATAAACCAATTTCTTATATTGTGTATTCCATATTAATGAAGCCTTTGATGCTTCAATTGTCAATTTTAGTATTGAGTGAAAGGTTACACCTATGGATTATTTATTGTAGGCCAACTCTACTCCACTAGTACCAATAGGTGGCATAGGGGAAAAAGCACTACGCCTAGGAAATGAAAAATTTGTTATAAATTACCCTCTTTCCTTATCAGGATCGGGATTAAAATGATTACCAATGGAAAGGGAAATCCGTCCAAAATAAAAAAAACTTGAAGTGGATCCAATACCAAGACGCCTTTAGAGGCACTCGTCAGTGAGTTTAGTAAATAATTTGAATGAGAAGAAGGTTTTAAGGCAGTTTCCACTCGGTAGACATTTTGGAGCGGATAGCCAGATCCACCAAGGCAGAAGGGGAAGGCTTTCTAGTAGTGAAAGAGAGACCACCGATGATGATAACTTGAAGATGAAATAAATTCTTTATTGAAATCTCATATCGAGAGAAGATTTTTAATTGAATCATCCCTAGAAGGATTTTGGGAACCATGCAGAAGCGAGACCCTTGATTGAGAACTGTGAAAGGGCTGCTTTGAGAGAAAAATCAAATAGTTTCCTTGTCTATGTTGTTCACCCAAGCAATCCATGAATCAAAGATGTGGCGGCAGCATCCTTTCTTCCTTGGTTAGAAGATAGAGAGGAAAGAAGAGAAGCCTGAAAAGCTTATCAAAAGGACCTTTTTTTAATGGGGCTAGTGTGTTCCACCACACCCATAGCATAGTTAAAATGAAAAGTGATTCCCCGAGGTTTACCACTGTGTGACCGAACCAAAAAGGGAAAGTAAAGACAGATCGCAGTTCGAGCAAAAGAGCTATAAGCAGTACCTAGAACAATGTCTCAATCCAACCTGAGCACCTATATTGTTTGTTAAACATTTGGGAAGCTATCACAACTCACCTAGAACTATTATACGTATATCATTCAAAAGAAATATTTTATAATCATAAATAATGAAATAAAAGAAAAACCACTGCTCTCCTAAGGTAACAGTTGGTCGATATAGATGCATTCCTAAGTTGTGGTAAGAGGGATTCATCTAATTATGGTTGATACAACCCAGCCTTTTCTTTTTAGAGGTTTAGGGATGCATAGCTTGAGACATAAAAAAACCTCTCACTGGAAAGTTAGGTCAACAGAAAAGTTCCATCTTGCCGTAGAACAGCCGAAAAGCGAACCGATTGCTTTCTTAGCAGCTACTTGGCTAAACAGGACTCCCTTCTAGCCTTCCTTCAAGCTGCCCCACAGAAAGAATATATATAATAGAGTAGAGACTATAGGAGTGAACGCAACCAAACCACTAGGTTTGAGAAAGAGGTTGGCTTCTAAGTCAGTGGAGGGAGCAACAATTCCCTTACCGAGAAGTTGAGACCAAGCCCTGAAAGGGAGTAGGAATACCTTTTCTCCCTGGAGGGGGCAAGAATTCTTTCCATTTAGTTAACTTACAGACGCTATTTTGAGGCAATAATGGTATGGACATTGAAATCAATGATCATTCAATCATACATTGAATCAATGGACATTGAAACTTGGAATAGTAGTTCCTTGAGAAAGAACATTCACCTTACTCAGGTCTAAAAATAGGCCTGATCCTAGGAAAGCTGTCCTAGAAGTGTCAAGAAGGCCATTTCTTTTGAACCATGAATTCGGGATAAAGATAGTAAATTTGGAAATCTCATCTGAGATTTCAAGCCTCCATCCTGGAAGAGAGAGATTGACCATCTGGCTTTGAGTCTTCCGTAGTGCAATGAAAGCCTTATTTGTTCTATCCACCTTGCTTTGATTCAATCATAGGATAGTAGGATATTTGATCTGAGGCTTAATTATCCTTCGCGGATTTATCCTACGCTAGGAATGTAGTTCAATAGAGTTGGATAGTTATATTTTCCTTCCTAAAAGCACAAATAAAGGCATTAAATTAATAACATAAATAGAGGCATTCCTTTTCTATGGGATAGGGAATCCATCCCCCGAATATTTAGAATTGATCCCGAGAATAATTTCGAAAGAGCCTCTTTCGGTGTTGGCCTTCCAATGCTGATGGATGTAGGATATGTCTGATGTGAGAAGTCGGACGTCGTCCCTCGGTCATCCTGAGATGATCATTTAGGAGAGTTGAATCTAAAGCATTATCTCTTTTTCTTGCGTAGTAACATTATCATGAATAATATGTTTACCAGCGCATTAGAAAGGGTGCCTATAGTTTCATGGCGGAGGTCCTTTGAAAGAGGATAAAAGAACTCCTTTTGAGGGTCCTTTTAGTCATCTCCGGTCGTCTATCAGTGGAGACTAGCATTTTAGCTTACCTGTTTTCCAAGTTGGTTTTGAGATTAAAGCATTCATCGGGGATTCTGTTCACTGCACTTGTTTTTAAAAGTAATGTGGGGTGTGCCTCCAACAACAGTATAGAGGTGTGCCTTAAAAACATGATCTACTTCCTGTGATGGTCTCACTTGCTCATTTAGGCCTACCCCGGATCATTCCTCCTTTTCATAGATGGATAATATTAAGGAAGGATGGTTGGGAGGATCACTAGGGAAGGTGGTATCTAAAGAGGCTTGGCTCCCGAGCGGAGAAGCGTAAGTCAAGAGCTTAGGTGGATTATTCTCATCAAGATGACCATGTCACGAACTAGATTTGAACCAGCACCTCTGGAAGCAGACAGAAAGAGAAGGCAGCGGGAAAGACGGGAGCACGAACGAGGCAGAAATGGATCAAGTAAATAGAAATCGGGGAGGAAAAGTGCCCTGAAACCCTTATAGCGAGCCAAAAGGAAAAAATGAAAGAAGGGAATAGATTCAGACAGAAGGATCCAAATCTACCTTTTGAATAGAAACTCACCAACTCGAGCCACTGGATGAGTCTTCCCTTGGATGATAGTGATATCTAGGATTAGCTCATGATCCTTAGATAATAAGCTCGTACCATAATCACCTAACTTCAGTGGAAGCAGGAGATCCTTCGGCTGAACTTGCCCCCTGAGCCAATCTACTAGTCTTCCCTTCCCATACGGGGGTTGAGTGCTTTCCAGCCACCCAAGAAGAACTCAAAGGCTAGTCGATCGGAAAGGTCTGGTCGCATCATCAAAGTAATGAGTCGACCCCATACCATAAGATCTTAATAAAAGAGTTTCGACTCCATAAGATCTCTCTTAATAGGATAGTTCAGTCTATAAGATCTAAATAAGGTAGTTATGTCCACCCTTGAGCGAGGCCTTAGGATGGCCAAGAAGTCGAAATCATGCTCCTCTGAGATACAGAAGTGTCTTTCTATTTTTTATAAGATTGACACTTCTGCGAATGAATGGTGGAGAGATCGTCAGTTGTTGTACGACAGAGTCAGGCGGCGGCCATAGCATAGACAGCGGAGAGGCATCTACGGTCCCTCACTCAGTACCTCTTGGAAAATGAAAAATCTTAAGATTTAGATAGCAAGGATTTTGATTTGGAAACTTGGACATCTAGGTCGGCTAGGATCCACTAAGACTCTTCATCGACCCTACTATCTTCCATGACGATCTCGTTACCGAGAATAAAAGCATAGGATTTGAATACCTCGTTCATTTGGGTAAACTCTATCTGCTACAACCCACACCACACCATCCAATGATGAGATAGGCTAAAGAGTGGCCATGAGGCTTGGTAACCTAATCGAATGGTTGACCAGAAGTAAAGAGAATCGGTTTGGCCTGCTTAGTTAATAGTGAATGGTCGGATGGTGAGAAAGCACTTGATTTTTCCCAAGGATAGAGTAAAGAAAAACCAACTGATGCAAGGCTATCGCCAAAGAATGAGGTCATCATCTGGTAAATGACCAATCTTGGACATTCTAACTAAGGGACAAAACTTTCAATCAAAACAAAAAACTATAAGAGAAAAAACACTGAAACCCTCTGACCTTCCTCATTTCTTTCTTTGGTGATAAGTTCACTCAAGTCCCATCACACTCAAGAAGACACAATATAGACATTGCCTAGTCATGATAGGGTCTCAAACTTCCTTAATGTAGAATGCCTATAATAAACAACCTTTCTTTTCTGGTGCCTGCAGCTGATTAGGCATCCCGGATATGAATGAGACCATGGGAACCCAAGGAAAGTGAGCCCGTGAAATAGGAAATTCCCAACTTTTTTCACTCCTTTATGTCAATGTCATTCATAATCCTGTCTTCTTACGTTACGGTGGATCAAAAGCAAAATCAAAGGATAGAACACCTTTTTGGACCAAATAGAAAAAGAGATATTCCAACCCAGGATACCACTCAAGACGTAAATGCCAAGAGTAGGAGATGATTTCATCCCTAAGAGAGAGAAAGCACGAATTTCTTTTCCATCCTAGACCCTCACTCTTTCCCCAATTGGCTTTGGATAAGACAAGGTTCAGAATGAGGCCCTATGATTCGATAAGGCAAGGAGAGGAATCTCTAACCGCTCATCCCCTCATACGATGATAGAGGGGGTTACAGTCCCTCCTCTGAGACTCCAATCATAAACCCAAAGAAAAACCCTATTGGATTCATTCATTCCTTAGTTGCCTTCGATTCATCGTGCGATTTTTCGAGGGATTTTCCTTCTATTCATGTAGGGAAATCGATTAACGGATGGCGATATTTCTAAGCGGAAAGAAAGAGGGATTTTCTCTATTCATTCTCTCTATGGTTATCATTCCAGCTTTCTGAGACTTGTTCCCCTAGAAGAACTATTCAATTAGCTACTTACTTAAGGTAGCTTTCTCATGAAACTCTCGTTGACACATCAGGAGAGGTTATTTATATGCTCAACCATAGGGAGAGGAAAGAGATTTTGGACTTGTGGCAGAAATGGTGGCATAGGTTTCAGAATTCCTTTCTTTCCTTCTAGCTCTAGTGTGCCTAGGTTCCCTCGAATCCCGATAAGAGGAAGAACGTAAGCCTGATTGTCTTACTGAACTGATTGTCTACCATTAAAATAGGATCCGAGAATCAAAACATTTCTAAATAGGGGACACCACCCCTTTCATCTGGATCTGGCTTTCTTGGCTAAGTATTCACTGATTCAAAAACCAGAATCTACTCTGAGAGCCCCCCCTTCCACTATGGAATCTAGTTTGAAAGTCAAGACATAAAATATAGGGAAGGCTGTCTTTCAGAAACCCACTACATATTTAACCTCCCAGTGGGAAAAGGCTTCTAATATATTGTTTGTACCAGTATCGTCATCCCAACATTTGAATTCTCCAAAAGCGGGAGAAGGCCTCTAATCAACATCAACATTGATTATACCCAAAAGGAAGGCTAGAAGAACTTCTTACATGTAGAATTCATAATCGTATGATTCCGATACCCAAAAAATGAACAAAAGATACCCAAGAAAGTCAGATCAAGATAAAAGAAGAGAGGAAATGTTCTCACTAAAGGGCGGATCTATCTATATAAGAAATTCCCCATCTTGGGGTTCAGACTTGAAATATTTGTGTCGAAGGGCGTTCCACAGAGGTAGATGATTCGTGAACATCGAAAAAATCCATAGTTTTGTCTGATTAGAATCATCTGATTCTGGTACTAGAAAAATGCACAAAGACTCAGACTAGCAACTGGTGGGCTCGCCTCGATGTAATGGCAGGATAGACGCGGTTTCCTATCTTGGAGTTAGCGAGGGCACCTCAATCAATGAGATTTGAAGTTCATGCACTTGGATATTCCTAAAATAAAGGATTCTGAAAGCACGAGACTTGGCTGCTTGGACTGCCATTAAGAAAGAAGAAACCTTTTATCATCCCGATCGGGCTATCCGGGGAGGTGCCCTCTATTTTTCAAGGAATGCACGACTTGTTAGCTCAGCTTAGATCAGGAGGGGTAAAGGCCTTCTATTAAAGATATTAAATAAGTGATTATCTTACTAGTATGGGACCCGCCCAAAGTCAGAGCTAGTTCTTTCACGAAATATCATGTTACTAGAAGCCCATCCTACAGACGGTGCCAGGATCTGCCTACTAGCTTCAGCTCCATAGGGGAGATCACATAGAGGAATCAGAAAGCACTGGGACTAGTCCTAAATTTCATTTCATTAAGAAAGCCCAGGAGATGCAGGATATTTTAAAATCTAGTAAAGGAATTCTGAAACCTACTAGGCAAGCCAACTCACTTTTCTTATCAATCTACGAGTCACCTTATAGGATCCTTCTTATTGACATAGACAACCGATTCTCTTAAAAAAGAAGTTGGGGGGCTGATACAGAGGAATAAAAAAGTGGGATCAGTAAGAGCCTCGTTGGCTAAGAAAAATAAAGCTGGTTTTTCATCCTCAAACCAAAGAGAAACGATGATAGGAGACCAAGTTGGATTTCCTTTTTTTGGTTGGATTAGAGCCTATCATAGCTTGTTTGGACCTGTGCTTTGAATGAAGAAGAAGATTCACCACTCCAATCTTCCTTCCGTAAAGAGCAGAAGCACGGAAAAGGGAAGGAGAAAATGGAACATCGACTAAAGCTGGGTTCGCCTTCAACACCTTTGAGGTCTTTGGTCCAGGCCTGATTTTTCAAGAGTTCGGGTGAAAAACAAAAAAGTAAATACAAAGACTGAGACCACATCTAGAAAGAAAAAAATCATCACTAGTGGAGCTTTTGGAGAAAGATCGGAAAGGCAAGTGTGGATTGACTAGCTCGACTTCATTAATTTTTCCTCACTTTTTGTCCTCTCCAAGCTTGACTCATTTTCAAAAGTGTGACATTCAATGAAGCCCGAGAATGTTCGCCTTTTGATTGATTTTCTCAACAAAGTGGTTGGATGACGAAAGTGTGAAGACTGATAGCTCACTCAAGTGTGGGTGGACCACCTTACTGGGTGAGAAGTAAGGTTTAGTATCCTAAACAGAAATAAGTTGACTCTCATTCGGGATACTGAAATGAACCAAAGGTTGTTGACTACAAAGAACGAGGTTTGGTTTTGATTCCTGAAGAGCACCCTAGCTCATAAAGGTGACAAAGGTTAATCGAATAGAAGGGTGGGTCGATAAGACGACAGAGAAGATAGCTCACCTAGTACTACCTTTCTCGAAGGAGTGAGAGAAAATTACTCATATGGTAGAGTACTTTTTAAACCACTACGTAGTATTTCTTACTCACTGGTTGTACCATTTAGTAGCTCTTATTCGGTTTGGATGTAACTTGATTGGCTCCCTCCATGACTGTCTGGTTCGAATTGACCAAGTTTGACAACATTAGATGATGACTCCTTGTTAGTTTCATTATCCTTACTTTTATCGGACCCATGTGACGGTCAAAGGAGAGCGGTAGCTCGGATCGACTGATAGGGATAGGGGAACCTCTTGACTGAACCCCGGACTTAGACCTGTGTCAGAATCAACGGGACTAAGTTGACTAAAACCTTTTTTGAATGCCGGACCAACGTCTCAGTCGGAGGGAGGACTACCTGACCAACCAAGACCCCTGAGATACTGAACTGGAGTTTCGGTCTCATTCCCATCCTTTCATATGCCCATACTAAGACCATGTTTGATCGAACTGGAGTCATGGTTTACATCCTTCAGCTACCTAAATTCTGATGATAAAAGAGGATATGACTAGTTAGAGGCCCACAAATGGATAGCTTTCCAATCCCTATTTGACTATGAATTCCTGAATCTTCAACTGCTTAGCCCAAATTCTGGGCTTCCCTACAGAATGTTGGAATCATATTGAGTTATCCTATTGAGAGCTTGTCTAAAGTTTAAAACCATGGTGATTTCAAGCCAGAACCACTCAACTCAGTTCAAAAGTCTAAACGACCGATGGGAGCATCACCGCCGAAGCCTACTGGAGCTGTAGCAATAAAGGATTCCACCCCTGCTGTACATGACCTTCCCACGTCTTGTTGTTCTGCATCCTCTCACTCTCTTATAATGGATCTATAAAATGATTTCTCCATATCTTTCACACCTGATGGTGATGAAGGGTGACAACTCTCACATTGTTAACCCACTCAAGATTTGATTGTTGTATGAGTCACAACCACCTTGGCGAAATAGAGTGTCGTTTGGATGACTGATTGCAGAATCTGATGTGTCTTACCTTTTTTTTAGTTCCATAATGAGTGGTTAGTGAAGTCTCGTGATGCATATGACCACGTAGACAAGTCAGGTGAAAGGTTGCTTGCATGGCCATCAAGTCCTTGTGATTTGTTTCCTTGTTTGGCCTAGTTTTATGGCGGGGAATAGTCACAACAGTGTTGATTGATTTTCTCATAAGACTTTTTCTAGGGAAAACCCGAATCATTTTGACTCCATCCTCCCACTATAGCTAGGAAAGATTTGGTTACTAAAGAACCGATGACACTACTGGTAAATTCTTTGTTTAGTGGGGCTATTTATTTCTTTCTAGATTTCATTCATTCTCAAATTCTCTAAGCAAGTGTCGAAATTGACATTTGACTCAAATGGTCTCATTTCTAGTCATTCAACACCTCCTCTTCCAAAGAGTCAAGATTTGATTGGATAAAGGATCCTACAGCAAATGCAGAACCAAAGAGAGATGGAGTTTCTGAGATGCTTGTCCCAATCTCAGCCTCTCTCAACCACCCCCGAAGCTGAATGAATGGGGGTAGAGTGAACCATTAGGTAGCTCCATGATGTAAGAGTGGATAGTAGGTCTGGTAACACCTCTGAAGGTACTTTGGGGGAATTATGATCCATGGGGAACCTATAGTAACATTAATATTTGACTATTTTTTCTTTAAAAGAGGATTTTATCCTCAAAAGCTTTTTACTTTTCTTACTCATAGACCACACCCGGAATGAAATTGTTTGATTACATCTCATGTGAAACAAAATTTCATGTCGTTCCTTGACCTCTCCTGACGCCTTCAGGGCAACGAAGATTGACTGCGATGACTCCCCTTGAATTCCCTCCCTTCACCTCCTCCGCTGGGGAAAGCTACTCCTTGACTGTATAGTGTGTGGTAGGAAATGATCTTAGTCAGAGGATCTTCCGATGATGGTCAGTCTCACACGATCTAGTATACCTCGGATCATTCCAGCCTATCACAGATATGTGATTCGGTGAAGGGATGATCGAGATGATAAAATTTTCCAGCTTTATTTATCCGGGTTGTCTCGGTGGATCAAACTTACTAAGCCTATAAGAAAAGTAAAGTTTGAGTCAATAATAACTCCCTTAAAGGATGTGGACAGTTTAAAGGAGGTGTTATCCCTAATTAAATAGATTTTTAGGGACCTTGGATTTCCCAAATTCCCCTTGAGAAAGGGTTACGTTGGGAACCTACTTGGAAAATCACTCCAATGGATGGTCGTCAGTTTCTTAAAGGTTGGTCTCAGACTGCCCGAGAGAAACTCGATCTACCCATGCCCGGTGCTCATTCTCCTATCAATATATTTTCAAATTTGAAGCATGAGATTGCTTCTTTGAAATGGAATGTTAATAAAATACATTCCATACAAGATGGAGTGTTTTCACCTGGTATTCTATTCTCTAAACGAACTTTGTTCGCGTTGTCACACCATTATATTCTTTGGTTTGCAGCGGAAATGTGCTACCCTGAGAGGAAAAGACCTTTCAGGTGCTATGCCATTCTGGGTGATGATGTCATCAATGTAGATGAGCTGGTGTCTCTCCAATACCGGCTGTTATTAGATAGAATTGGAGTTTCCATTTCACTATCTAAATCTCTAATATCTGATAATGGGACTCTCAAGTTTTCTAAGAGATTTTGGAAAATGAATTCCCAAGTGGACATCTCGCCTATCTCTATACAAGATCTTCTAATGTGTCGGTATACCATTGGTCTATGTCAACTCAAGACTAAATAAAATCTGACATCTTATTATGTTTCGTCTTGGAGGGGCAGGATACAGGGTATGATCTTGCATGATGTCGACTCAATCTAGGCATTGGGAAAGACTTCGTGTGGCTATTGGTAAACCATCCGGGTCACGTCAACTCCCTATTGAGTGGTGGATTGGTTGTGGAAAACCGATCAATCCCAATTTGAAGGGAATCATAGGTTATTATCTCTGATACGATATAAAATCTTATTATTACATATAATAAATATCATATATATATATATTTATTTATTTATGCAAGCCCGTAGATCGGGATGATATCCTAATTTTAAGAGTTTATTTAATTCTACGCTCGTTTTGAACTAGGTTAGTCAACAATTTTAAGAGTTTGCTTCTACATGGAAATGAATACTTTCGAGAACTAATATTGGACCGAGAATATGGGAAAAAAAGAAATTCTAAGCTCATATGGCACGAAAAGGAAATCCGATTTCGGTAAGATGCTAGCTTCCTCTTAGTTAGGTTAGTTAGGTACCTGGATGAAGTTTGAAAGAATGATTCGAAGTCAGAGTAAGGGGGAAGCATTCAACCTTTCCTCTATCTATGATTGGGAATTCCTACAGTGAGTAGAAGTCCCCGTTTATCTGGCTCATTTTTTTCTTGGTTCCCTTTCCGTGAGTCAGTTTCAACCTGTGATCTACTTTCTTCTAGGCAAGAAGGGGGTAGTTATACCTTTATTGTTCTTCTATCTCAATAAAGGAACTTCTCTCATGCCTGTTCTAAGGGAATCTCTCTTATTTATAGTAGGAGGTTTGTTATGTCCACACCCGATTCTATTACCAAATCCGTTGTCTATCCAAATTGGTTGTACCCCTATGAGCTTGAATATGAGCTAAAATAAGTTTTATCTTCTCGTTGTTAGTACTAGTTCGATTTCAGATTTCGAAATTGAATTCATAATTATAGAAAGAAAACTACATTGGATTTGATACATGAAAAAAACCAGAAAGAGAAAGACCTATTACTAAATGTTAACGAAGGCGACCAAGCTAAGCTACGCAACCAGGTTCGAAACCCTTTTTTACATTTACTCATCCGTATACCGGGATAAGATCCCCTAGAAAGGGTAGACTTGGGAACTGAAGGGATCCTCCATATTGAATTGAAGAAAGTCAGCCTCGTGGGCAAGGAAGGTTAACCAACTCTTTCACCCTTGGGCGGACTGAGATCATCAAGATAATGGTTGATAAACTGGTCTTTTGGCTTTTTCTTTTCCAACTGGTCTAGTAGATAAAGAAGGATTTATTTTAGACTCATCTGATGCAGCTGACAGTGAAAACTTGGTGAATTGAAGTAGGCGTTCTGCCAATAGTTCAGTGATTAGTTGGAGCTACTTTAAAGATCAACCCAGAGGAAAGTCTTTGGTTTTGGCATCAAGCAGTTGAGTTCGAGCATTGGTCTCTCCATCTGGGTGGGATAAATTATTCAACCAGCTTGTCTGATCAATCGGAAGAAACAAAATAAGAATTAGAATGGGATTTCAGATCAATTGGAAATAGACAATTACAACTCAATTGCAGTTTCTGGAGGCGTAGAACAAACTTCTCCCTGGGAATGAAGGGAACCGGTTTCAAAATTCCATACCGAACTGAGCTAATAGGTTTGACAATAATGGGTTGTTCGAAAAGATTTCGGTGACAAAGATAGGTTGATCGGTTGCTAATAGTACTAAGAAGAAGAATAAAGACCCATTCTAGTATCAAGCCTTTATGCTACACAATCAGTTGGCGACTTTGTAAACCTGCTAATAGGAATAGCTGAGGAATGGATCCATTTAGGCCTTGAGGAAGGAAAGAATGGAAGGATGGGGGGTTGACCATAAAAAACATCAGATGTGAAGGCATAGGTAAAGGTGGAGGGTTGGTGTGGCACGTAAGGCCCAGTCCCGCTTGAAGTATCACCCATAATTATATTTGATTGAGTTTAGGTAGCGGAGGTGGAGACAGTTGAACTAGATCCTATTGATTCAGATCGATATCAAGATTCTGTGAGGATAGAAGCAGGGATAGCAGGATCAGGAGTCAATTGGTTGGGTAACGAAATAGTCAGTCAAAGAGAGTCCACAAACGGAACTCAGAAAAGCCTATAGAAGAACTCATTCTTAACTAGAAAGATCTCTATGTCTGTATGGTGGGTATACTCATCCAGATAGATGGGATGATAGAAAGAAAATACTGGAGAGAAGACGCAATCAGCCTTGAAGATTTGATTTATTGAATAAAGTTCCTCTCCTCCCTGCCTCAGCCAATGAGGGGATCCCAAGCCTTACCTCCTTCATTGACTGGGAGCTCTCCTAAGATTTCTTTCTTCACTACTTATAAGGGGTGTACTTTCTTCATTCTATCTGAACCGAAGATGAACTTAACTTCTCAGACCAGACTAAGGTAGGATTTCGCTCTTTCGACGGATTACGCCTGAAATGAATTCTTTTGAACCATAGGATTATGAAGAAATATAGGGATACAGACACATAAGACTTACCGAATCTAGTTCTAATCATGTATTTTGAGGGTGCCATTTTCCTCATTGTGGAATTCAGGTATAAATACGTTTTCCAGAAACATAATCTTCTTAACTTACCTTACTGTCAGGAAAGCGACTGAGTGGGACTAAAGGGAAAGTATCTTGATATTGGTTCGAATCCAATTCGTGAGATAGTATTAAAGGCTTCCGGGAAGATCAAAGATTTGATCGTTCACTATACCCCCCCCCCCACACACACAACCAGTCACTCAATGATTGAAAAAATCGTCTTAATACACCACTAAGAAGAAAACAATCAACTGCATTCAACCCGCTTCAAGCAAAAAAGTTGGTCTATTAAAGGTGAGTTGGAAGAGTGGTAATTGGTTGTAGGTCAAAGCAATTAAAAGCTACACTCTCATGGAAAAAAGACATAGTGAAACAACATAATGAATGGCTGCGAGCCAGCAGGGTAGGGAACCAGCTCTATGAAGCTTATTATATACGTATTAAGGGGTGGAGCTTTTATATGCCTTTCAGTCGAGTGAGTGGATAAAATCTTCCATCCTAATACCATGGTAGCAGAGGCGGGGAGAACCAGCCAAGAAAGATCCGGGAGGCTAGATCTTGAGATATTCTAGAGCTGGGACCTTAAGATACAGACTAAGACAGAAACTTATACTAATACAAACCAATAAAACCCAATTCCAGTTAGAGAGCCCGACTGACTGAAATAACCAGACAGAGACGGAGTGAAATAACCTGATGGAACAGATAGGGGAGATAGGAAGGTTGACGGGTTAGATATCGAGGGACTAGAAAATAAATACAGTATGGAGGGTTCGATCGCCATTTACTTAGCCATTGACGAGCCAATTGATTGTTTGCTGGTTCTGGTGCTTGGTTGTAAGAGTGCAGGGCTAATGGAGAAAGAACCAGCATTTACTGAAGCAGTGGCTACCTTAGGAACTCAAGGGAGTCTTAGAAAGATTTGGAACCAGATTAGCAGGTCTTATTCCTGGGAATTTGAAAGTAGTACCATACCATCTCATTCAATTGTATTACTTTTTTTTACTTGAACTTGCAGCTTTATGTTTAGAGATCAGAATTTGTAATTTCGATCGATATCAACTGCCCGGTCCTCTGTCCTTGGGCGCCTTGATTCTATAGTCCTGTCCTATTAGTAAGAGGCGGAGAACCCTTGTTTAGTGGGAAATTCCCAAGCTCTAACTCCAATTACTACAAGAATAGGGGGCTCAAATCTGGGTGGGGAAATTCATCTATAAAAAGAAAATCCCATTCCGGGATCATCGACATCTTCAAAGTCACGGTTCCTTGAAAGTAAACACGAGGAAATAGAGTCTAAAAGAGGGCGGCTTGACTTGCGCTTAGCGCTTGTTTGGCACCTTGCATTCGATGCCATTATGGGATTCACCCCTTCGACACCTTCCACCAACATTGTATTCTATTTATTGTATATGAATGGTTGTATATGAATGGATCTAGAGGGTTATCTCATTGAAGGAATACAACCTGTGGAAACTAATACGTGGCAAGGGAATCCATATTAGTAGTCCCTGAGGCTTCTTCAAACATCCCTCCGAACTAGCAGGTGCCGCTAAGAAGTGATTCTTTCAAAATCACTCTGCAAGACCAGAAAGCCCTCTTTTACATCCCCTAGACAAATGAATAGGAAATTCTACAACCCATTTTTGTTATTTTGACGATGAACCACTCCAGTAAAACAAGCTAAAGTTACCTCTACGCTTCGTCCCCGGTGCGTAGGGCTGATCCCCATGTGCTAGAGGTAGGACCGTAAAGTTTGTGTTAAGCATATAGTAGGTTTTTGTCTTGTTTAGGGATTTGGTGTCATCTCTGCCCGCCTTCTTAGTGACAGAGCCATCTTCTTTATGGTTAATGAGAAGGACAGGACAATCTCCCACTCTGGCAGTTTCTTTCTTTACAAATGGATTATACCCCATCCGGTCCTTTTTCAAACAAATGAAGCAAAGAAGGGAAATCTTTATAAAGGCAGCGAGGGGTGACGCCTTCGAATTGAGTAGTGAGTCTTCTTTCTACTCGACTTTTGTAATCGAAACTCTAATCGAAAGTAGACTCAAGCCTCACCCTTTATGTATGTGAATTTTATGAATCTAGTTCTAAATACTGGACTGATCTTTCTCCGCTTCAAAGAGGGTCTATTTCTTTAGATAAAGATAGACAGTAGCTAGGTTATAAGAACCCAAAGTCCTACTCCCATTTCTTTCTACTTTACTCTATGTATGAAGGAATTCGTTCATAGAATGCTTTTTTATTGCACTACTTGTTCAAAACAACTGTATGGGATAGACCCGGCGGAGGAGATTGTACCAAAGGAGACCTGTTTTACCGACCGTTTGGTTGGGTGTGTCCTTAGTCACCCCCGAGAAGACATACCCTTAGGAAGCTTACCCAACTCATCTCTTAACTCCCAATAAAGGAAGACAACCCCAGTAAATTGTGCATAATGGAAGAGGAAAGATTATCTAAAAGCCGGTGGTTTCATTGTGCTAAGAATGGATACTTCTTGGTGTTTTCTGGAATTCCGACTTGGGAATACCTTTGACCGATTGCCTGCCCCTTAATTATGATTAGTAAGATGGGGAAAAGTGGAAGAGGAAGAAGAACCTTTTAGAATGGGTTCCCCTACTCAAAACTATGAGGGGATTTTCTAAAAATCCCCAAAACGATAGGACAAGTCATGGTGATCAAAGGGGAAGGTGCATTGCCCTCAAGCTCAGTTAATAATGCACCTAAAGAACCACGAAAGGAGGAACATACTTTGGAATACTTAGAGTAGAGGGAAATGATGTCAAGTGGATTGGAAGAAGCCCGAAGAATCAAACAAAGAATTCATGAATGTAATGAAGTAATCCAAGTTCAATGGAGGGGCATCCAGTCAAGTGCCCTCATTCTGATTACCAATCCTGGATGAGCCTCCTCTACGGATGCAAAGAACTCATGCACCTTATTTCATTAATGGGAAATCCGAGAGGCCTCGAAAGCAATTTTCTTATGAATCTTCTATTGATGAGTTATACTATGATCACTCTGTGGTCCCCATGGAGAAGCCTCTTGGAAAGATGGAGATTGAGGCAATGATACAAGCTGTAGTAGAGTAGACCAATATGGGAGGAAGCTGATATTCAAGGATTTTTCCGACATCCAGATGTAGCTCTACCGGAAGGGTTCAAGATACCGAAGTTTAGTAAATACAATAGGGTCGGTGACCCATATCGTCACTTTCTGTCCTTCTGTGGGGATTGTCGAGGCCTTGATTCCCAGTCTGTGTTATTTATCCACCTTTATCAGAAGTCATTAGAAGGGGAAGCACTCAAGTGGAACTCATCTCTCCCCCTTGATTCTCTACATAGTTTTGAAGATGTGATTGACAGATTCATCGGCCATTAGTTGCACTAGGTAGAACATCCCCCAATCTCTGTGATCTGGTGAATGAAAAAATTCATCCTGGTTTTGAATTCATTACCTTTGTTAACCGATGGAGTAATTAAGCAGCTAAAGAAAAATGGAACATAAAAGAGGAAGATGCAGTACAAATGGTTATCGATAACCAGTATGGGCCCACCAAGGAAGTGATGGTGCTAAGGGATTTCTGAACATTCCCTCAACTGTTTGAATGAGCTGCCCCCATGCAGAGGAGTATAAAAGATTGTTCTATCACTTTCCTTAGGAATAGTTCTAATGGGGGAGAAGGAAAGCCGATGAATGACCTAAGAACCCAGCAGCCAACTCAAGAGGTTACCATCACTCTGGATCAAATTAATGCAGTTAAATCACAAAAGAATGCACAGAGACAATAGAGCACCCAGAATTAGAAAGCCATCCAGGGGGTTAGGGCCGTCCCCCAACCCACTCAAAATCCTCCTACCCAATCGCAACCGCAAAACCCATCACAAGCTCTGCCCAAACCTGCTTATAAAAATGATGCGCATCTGGTCAATTATGATTCTCAGTAGCAACAAGGTTCTCCCAAGTGACCCTGGGGACCCAATAGATCTCACTACCTTCCATTACCCCTATCCATTCCTACCCTATTCTCCATCCTTCTGGCCTCGTAAAGACCTGAACCTTCTAGTTTTTTGCTATATAAAAGCTTTCCAACCAATTTAAGATGTTTTCCTCGAAGCGGTAGATAAGTGGATAGGTTCGAGATTGGAGAACTAGCCCTTTAATTGCATGTGATAGTGAAGCCGCTCCAATCCACTAGAAAAAACCACATTTTGAGACTAAACTAAAATTTTGTAGCATTAATTGAGTGAAGCTTCTCTGCAATAGTGAAGAAGCGGCTTGTCTATCTCATGGCAGGAAATTGACTTTTTGTTGTATACTTTATAAGCTCCTTTTTTCTTGCGCTCTACTGTATCTGTTGCAGGTCTTATCAGCTTATGTACTAAGAGAATCCACCTTCAGCCTCGATCTCTCATCAAATCCGCCCTCTCCCCTATCTATAAACGGGATTATGAACGAGCGGAGTATTCCGAAAGTATGCGCTTCTCGGTGAAGATATCATCATCGGTGATCTCCAGGTGGCTACTGCATATCGGGAAGTCATGGACCAGCTCAGAGTAAGTATATCCAAAGAAAAAAGTCTGATTTATGAGTCTGGGGTTCTTGAGTTTGCAAAGAAATTTCGCATCCTCAACCGTGATTTATCTCCTGTTAGTGTGAAAATGCTATGGGTTTCTCATCATTCTGTGGCTTGGATGACAGTGTGTAAGAATTTTGGTGTCTCCTCTATTCATGTCTCTATGAGACTTTTCAGAGCTGGTTATCAAAGATATTATTCTCAACCAGAACACATCAATCCTAACTACAACAAGTACTAGTTCCATAATGTGTTAGTGTAATTGTCACCTCGTGCGATATGCCCAATGCCATTAGAGTTTTGGCTTGGATTCCCGGAAGGTTTGGTGATTTCACCTTATCAGATGGGTATGGTTAGGAAAATGCTTCTTGACTTGTGTATTACAGATTGGGACTTCATGTAGTGCATGGCATCAGATCTCATTCATCAGTTAGATGATGACATGATATTCTTCACATCTCTGGTTTACCATTGGGTGCATTCTGCGTTAGAGTACGAGAAGTGGTATATCCGTGCAAAAATAGATTTCTATGTTACAGCATTGGATGTCTTTTGACACCCTCTATCCTCCTTGTTCTACCCCGTCCAGATAGAACTAGAACATAGGTAGTGTTAACCGCCAACAAGAGGAGATGGTGTAGTAGTGGGAGTAATTGGATCTCTTCTTGATGATGGACAAGGCATGGTACTTTCTTCATTGACAGTGAGCAAGGTCATTGACTTCCTTGATTCATGCTCAGTCACCCTTCTTTCTTTCATAACCTTACTGGGAATACTAGGGAATAGAACCGCTGGAACCCATGGTTCATAAAGACGGAGCGGGGATCCGTATACTAAACCCTACTCCCTTGATCAATTTCAATGGGTGAAGCTTCTGGGAAAGGTCCAGGAAAATTCCGATAAGAGAAGAGGGCACGGTGGCTATATAGGAAACCTTAGGAATAACTCTATGCCAGAAGATGGTTCAGGAGGCAATAGAGGATCTCTAGAACCCCATTGATGGAAGAATCTAAAAGTCTCATGGTTTGGGACCTTTCTCTATACAATTATCATTGGTGAAGGACAAAGACCTGGCCTTCAAAAATGGTACATGGTCGTGAAAAAAATATTTCATTTTGATGGAGTGGAAGGGAGGGCATATAAGAGAAGGGAAGGGGTCCAGGGGATTCTCGTTCTTTCCTGAACCAGAAAGCCTACGGGGCATTAAAAGCTAAAAAAATATAAAACACTTTGTTTTGCCAATAGGCCCTGACGAGAATATTGACTTAAGATTCTGTTTGGTCGCTCAGCTATCTCACCTAGGCAGTGAAGGAATGGCGGTATGGAGATGGTTTCGCCTTTGCAACGCTCGAGTGCTTTATCTAGGCATCACTCGTGGAAGCAAAATCATCAACTTTGGAAGACTTTTGAGAGCTTATACTATAAATCTATCTTGAGGACTAGTGGAAAATAGAATAATGAAGGGGTTCAGGCTATCAGGCATGAGAAAGGTAATGTACTTAACTTGGCTGGCCTGTCTTTTTAGTTGCAGAATCACCAATGTCCTCTAAGGGTCAGAGCTGGACTCGTCGTGAAACAAATTCTGAGAGAAAATCCTAGACTACCCTGCTCCCTCAATGCGTGAAAAAATCTCTTTGAGTTTCTCAAGTGAGTTGAGATTACGAGCCAACCTTTCCTTTCTTTCAAATATAGCAAGAAACCTTGCTCTGTTGCTCTATCATCAACCGAATCACCCGTCTCATCTGTGGTGACCGAATCCACTATTGGATAAATCTAAAGAGTTAAAGGACCCACACCTTCCCTTCCTGAAAGGCCTTAAAAATGAACAGACCCAAATAGAAACCTCCTAACGAGAAGCTACATATGGTCTAGGATCAACTACCGCTGATGAAAGAGCTCTTGTTTATCTTTCTTTGGATGATACTGACACTGATGCTTATCCTTTAACTGAATCTCCAGTTGAACTGATACACTAGTTAACCACTTTTGAGGAAGTCACTACCTTTCAAGAAAGACACTTTCGCATACTTCATGCCTTTAGGATAGTTTACCTTATACGGGTAGATGTACATTATTTAAAGCTTTCTGAACTACATTATGTCCACTTCTACATCGTCTGAATGGGACATTAAACCCGCATCCACTTATGGCATAATTACCTTACCCTACTGCCCTTACATCGCGCTCCTCACTACTTTAGTCTCGTACGAAGGTCTATCCTTCCAAGAGAAACCCACCTTCATGCCCACCATCTGGATCGATAGCAGAACTCTTCTCAGCCTTCACTTCACCCACAGTCCTTGTTTACTCCACGACCTCTACCATTGATGTAGAACCAAAATCGGCATCTTAGCTGCTCCCAAGGAACATCAAGATTGAATCCATACATCGCACAACCAGTCAAACGAGACGATCTATCCACCAATCCATATTGACACCAATACAACAACTTCTCGCATCAGATTACGAGCCCACCTCTCTGTCTCAGCTGTCCTTCCAAAATGAACTGACCTACTGTAACAACCCGATATTTTATGATAAGTATTCTTTTTAATTTATTTGATGTCATGTGTTTTATTCTACAACAAGATTATCTTGTTCTAAACTCCACACAATATTAGCTTGAAGTATACACAACACTATTCTTAGATTGTGTTACACGCAATTTCAAGTTCGTTTTATAATAGTCATTCTACGCAACATTGAGTGTATATATATATATATATATATTCAATGTATAAATGAAATATGGTTGGACTCTGTTATACGAAATAATAAAGTATTCTTTCACAACACGTAACCCTGACTTGGCTTCCATTACACGCAATCACAACCTTCCTCGATAGCATGTTTTGTACGCAATACCGGGTTTTACTAAACAACGATATATTATCATAATATTATTATGAACTAGCCGTTATGAATATTATTAACTAAATTTTGAATTTTATAACATTATTATTCATCTTACACATTTTCTATAACCTGGTATAAGAACAAAATAACTTTTTCGGGTAAAATAAGTATTTTTCAAAAAATGCAGTTTTACCGCCTTTTGATGGAGCACCCACTTTAAATCTAGTTTTTGACATGTTTATAAGTTCAATTTTACAAAATAAAATTATTATTTTGAATCAGGATATAAAATTTTACCTTGGATAAATTTTTCATATTATTCTGATAACTTTTATATTTTTATAAATAGTAAAAACACGCTATATTTTAATTAAAAACAAATTTTTTCATCGTAATAACTTATGTGATTAAATTTTAATATTTAATGTTTTAAAAGTATAAATAGAATATATTTTTACCATTTAATATAATTTATGTCATTATCCTTGATTTTACATTGAATTCGTAGGTTAAATAAATTCAATCTTTTGCAATGTTTTAAACAAAAACCCGTTTTCTTTCGACAACGGGATTAATTTTAATTTAATTTCTGCAACTTCTATGTATTGAATTTGGAAAAATGGATTCCATATTTGGAATCAGTGGGTCCAAATTATATTAATAGACTACTTTTTATTTTTGGGCTTTATGAATAGTAACAACGGTAAATTTTATTTACCATAATAAAAGGTAAATTGGGTAATTAAGGGTAAATATAATATTATAAAATTATACTAATACATGTATTAATACAATTGGATAATTATAATTTTTCCTAAGTCATATTTGGGTCGAAATTGAATCCATTAGAACCCACTTGGAGGTGATTAAGACCTTTAGTTTATTTTATTTAAAGGAAAGTGAAATATGTATCACTCAACTTTAATAATTAAAGTATTTTTAATATAAGTTTATACAGAATATAAATTCAGTTATAAATACTCATTTGAAAGATAAAATGTTTTTATTTGTCATGGTAATATATTTGTAATTTTTTAGAGTGATTTAATTACATTATTATCTTATACATTAATGATGCACAAATTATTTATTTAGTGAAAAATCAATAATATAGTTTTTATTGAAATAGTAATACATATCAAAAGGCCCAAAAATCTGCACAAAACTTATTATTCGTGTATATATAAACCATAATTATCCACTGGATGAATGTTTGACCATTTGGATCCTTATTAAGGCGATTATGACACTTATATTATTATTTTTAAATGATGCCAAAGTTGTCAACTTCATAATTTAATAAATATAATAATTTAAATATTGTGATTTTAAGATTATAAATTAGAGTAAAAGTATTATTGTGAAAGGTAATATATTTATATTCATCATAGGATTTTATTTTTAATTTTTATGCAACAAATAATTATATTAAATAATTATACAAAAATGTTGTTGTAATTATATTATTAAGAGATAATCCAAATAAATGGTTTTAAAAATAATAAAATAAATATTATATGAACTATTTAATGTTCTCCACTAATTTTATAGATACATATAACCTTTTATAAATCTATTAAATCTTTTATTTCGAACATATCTTCTGTATATATTTCATTTAAATTCAAATAAATGAATAGTGTCAAAATTGACACTATTGTTATTTTATAAAAATAACATATTATAAAATTGTTTAAAAATCCCAAAAATATTTAAAAATTATAAATTTATATTTATATGGTATAAAATGTTATAAAGTAACCAATTATGGACAATTCACAACATATAAGTAATTATTTGTTATAATTTAAAATTTAGAATGTTATTACCACAAATAAAATTAAATTGATTAAATAAGGATAAATCAAGTTAATAATGTTTAAAATAAATTCTTAACATGTCTAAATTTTATTTGTTGATGGTATTACAACCCTATATCATCTAAGATTCGTATATGAGTCATTTTGGAAGTTTTTATGTGGGGTTGGGATTTAATATAAACTAATATTTCATATATTTCCAAAGGTGCCCCTCTCCTCCCTTATAAAAGGGAACCTCCTCCCTCTATTCCTCACACCACTTTGAGCCTTAAAACTCGGAAAACCCCTACCAAATTCTCTTCTAAACTTCCCTAGAAACATCCTAGAGGTCTTGTTCTTCTTCAAAGACCAATTTTAGCGCCCTAAGAGTAGGTTTCAAAGAGGCGCTTCAACGAAGAGGTAATGTCCGTTACCAATTCTTTCAACTTTATTTCTTCTTCCACTTATTCTTCTTTAGTTGTTTCATTATGAAGTAATAACATCAGTATCACTCATATACTGATATGTTATTATATGTATGAAACAAACCTATTTAACCATCTATCCATCCTACGGAAAACGAAATCACCGTGCGTGCGTACGTACGGAATACCGTCCCCACGTCGTGGTGTAATCTATTTTCCACCACCACCTTACATGGATGGGTATAATGGTGAAAGTAATGAATATATATGATTATTTTAAAGTGATATTGATTCTGTAATATTATACATACACTTTAATACAATTCCATGATCATGGGAATGATATCATCGCTCGTGCGTACGTACGGAATACCGTCTCCACGACGTGATGAGATTCACTCTCCATGATAACCATTCAAGAATGATTATAAAGTATATATAATAATTAATCATGAAATATATGACATATTAATGCTACTGGATTTGTGTATATATATATTTATGTCATCTACTTAATTCCATTCAATTCAATAAGGAAACGAAAACAGCGTTCATGCGTACGTACGGCCTACCGTCTCCATGAATGGTGTATTTCATTCCATTTATCGATCCATTATATATATATTATGAATATATATTATATATAAATAATTTTTTACATTATGGATGTAATTAATCATGATTTAAGTAATAATATTAATAATTACAAGTTAAAACACGAATGACAAATGAAACGACTTTACCCAAAACGCTACTTTAACATGAATTTACAAAAGAATGGGTAATATAAAGTCATAAGTGAACCATATATGATATAATAACAATGAATATGATTCTTTAATAAGTAAATGAAATTATTTAAATCATTATACTGTAGGTTTGGATATGTACGAATCATATCAGACCTAAGGTAAGGGATAATTTTGCAAATCTCATTTTTATCTGAGATTGCTTATTCGTAAGTATTTACTAGGGTTATTGCTATCATCTATGTTCATGTTTTATAAAAGTTTTTTCATGTATGTTTAAAGTCCTTTTTATCCATTGTTTACTTTTACTATATGGTATGTAAGGAATCTTTCTTTTGTTTACGTTACGAGGTACTTTTTTGACTTTTCCAGCAAAAGTACGAGAAGAATGTTTTTTTTAACTTATATGGTACGAACAGATTTTTATGGTTTTATAAAGCCTTATTTTTATGAAGCTTCCTCCAAAATATTTCATGACTATTTTCAAAAAAATCCTTTTCTTTTAAAATTGCATCACATTTTTTGAAAAGAAAATGATTTTGAATAAGAAATGATATTTTTCTCAAGAATTCATTTCAAGTGTTTTATCAAAACCATTTTTCATCTAAGTTGACATTATTTCATATGTGAATGTTTCAAGTATAATGTCTTTATTATTTACATGGTTTCAATTTTCTTATTATGAAATGATATCCATTTCTTTTATATGGATTATGTGATGATGGGATGATGTTTATGAAACCCATTTTATTCGTTGGGTTATTATGAATGATGTATGTTTATTTTGTGGAACAAGTAAGAATGATTTCATTATGAGATGGGTGGGACCTATATCTCTATCTAGTGCATTGGTTAAAGATTTATATCTCATGAGATAGACATGGCTGGAACGGTAAGTTAATCCGGTTTAGTATTATAGGACTGGAACGAGGAGTGAACTCGATTCCGAAAGGGACTTTGTCCACTAAGATGGTCTTGGCAGCAATGCCTTGGCTACTATGGAAATCATTACATGTGCTTAATAGATGACACAATTACATGTTTTATTCCCATGATATTTTATCATGATTTATATTCCATTATGATCTATGCCTTATGTACTTCCACGATTTATGTCCTTGCTCAAGATATTGACGTTTAAACATTATGTTCATGTTTTTAAGTTCAAATGTATATGGTATGTTTTATTTTATCCATGCATACCCTTACTGAGCATTTAAGCTCACCATTTTTATGTTTTATTTTCCCCGGGGATTAAAATAAAGGTTTTAGGTAAGGAAACAAAAAGTAGAAGATCTTTATGGGAGATGTTGAAGATCTTTCACCACGATTAGAAGATTACGTTCCAAGTTTCCAAAGACACTAAAATATTACGGTCCTTGTGTGTCTGTTTTTGTTATGTATTAAGTATTCTTCAAAAGTAATGTAATATCTATGTATGTCAATCTTAGAGTCTCTACAATTGGTATCCGAGGAAAGGTTTAGTTGACCTTTGGAAACTAGGATGCGAAAACTTTAGTGAGATCCCTAGAGATATTTCAAAGGTATGTCTAGGGATGTCCCTAAGGTTAAGTATACGTATAGTTTATAGTCTTAGAATTGCGCTAACGATCTTAGAATTAAACCTAAGATGTTAGATATTGAAGGTACTCCCCCTTTATTATGTTGTTTTCCTTAGCATGGTATTTTCCTCTCACACTATTATATTTGGGTTTTAGACGATGGCTGGAACCCGAAGGAACTGTGTTGATCAATGTAATGGACAATGCAATGATTGTCCTCCTGACCAAACCAATGTCATGGGAGATGTAGTGCACAATATTATTTATATACTTACACAAGCTATGAATCATTATGGATTTCAAAATGAGCAGAGAAATGAGAAACATTCTGTTGAATCCTTCATGAGGCAGCGTCCACCTTCATTCAGCGGGTCTTCTGATTCCTTAGTGGATGAACAATGGATCAGTACTACTGAAAAGATATTTTCAGTTCTACAATGTTCTAAGCATGATAAAGTCATCTTAGCAGTATATCATTTGGAAGATGATGCTGATCAATGGTGGAATATTATCAAGAATACAAGGCAAGGAGATGAAATTGAGTCCATGGAATGGGACTAGTTCAAGAACTTTTTTTTCAGTAAGTAATTCCCTCGTATTCTTCGAAAAAATATGGAAAAGGAGTTTCTTGAGCTCAAGCAGAAGGATGATGAATCTGTTGTTATATACGAAGCGAATTTTACAAGACTTGCAAGGTATGCATCTGGCTTTATCATCCAACCTGAAAGTAAAGTTGATCGATTTTTCAGTGGCTTAAAACCAAGTCTTCTAAGGGAATTAGCAATAAGAGACTTCAGTAGCTATGAAGAAATTGTGCATTGTGCTATCAAGGTAGAAATGGAAGTCGGTGCAACATATCCATCTCATGGTTTTGACAAGAAACGAAAGATGGAGTTCAAGGAGAAATCTCATAACAATGGTGAAAAGAAGATGAATGTTTCTTTATGCTCAAAGTGTGGAATGAATGTAACACCCCAGGTAAATAAAGAATATGACATTTTCTTATTTATCCAAATTTGTGAATAAAATATTAATATGACTTTAAAGGGGACGCTATGCTCGATGGTATACCCAACACGCAACAACGAGTTTCTTGGGAATCTTACGTTGCACTCTAATAATAAAATAATATTATTTTAAATGGTAGTTAACATGTAGTCGTTGTATTGACAGGAATGGATAGAAATAACTAAAATATGATTATATATGTTTTTAAATGTTTTTACATTTATCCAATAAAATATAATGGCTTAAAATACGGAAAGAATTCAATTTTAGGCGTATATGCCCTAGTTTTCACTAAAGGTTCACTTATCACCTTTTGATGGAGAACCGTCATTAAATATACTTTTGTTCACTCTTATAAATTTTATTAGACTAAATAAAACTCTTCTTTAGAATCGGGACATCAAAATTTACTTTGTGTAAATTTTTGGTATCTTTCCGATAAAGTTCTTTTTTTTAATGAATAGTGTAAAATGTTGTATTTTAATTCAAAACCTCTTTTTAATCTAATTTATTTATATGATTAGATTATCTTTATAATTTGTTTTAAAGTGAAATTAGAATATATTTTTACCATTAAATCCAATAGTGGTCGTTGGAATTAATTTCACTTTAAAATCGGACTTCAACTAGTGTCAATCTTTTGATACTTATCGTTTCATAAAAACATGCTATTTGTCATGACAGCGGGAATTAATTATTAAATTAATTAATGTGACTTATATGTTTTGAATTTTTTAAAATATACTTCATTTTTGAATTCTTAATATCAAATATATCTTACGGTGAATTTTTGGGAATTTTCTGAAAAACTTCAATTTTTGATGAATAGTGAAACCACTAAGTGGTACTTATAAAAACTGATTTTTCCATTTAAATGAAATTTTGCCATATTTGTGTTTTGAATTTCAAAAATCCGACATACATGGTTGTCATTAAGAAGTAAAATGTGGTTCAATGGGATAAAAATAATTTTTTGGTGAATAGTAACTTATTAAGTTTTTAATCACGATTAGTGGTAATTAGTGTAGTTTAAGGTAAAAATAATGCTTTAATAAAATGAGATGAGATTGACACATGTCCTAACCTCATTTTTTGTGTCATGTCCGACCAAGACAAGCCATGGGTCAACTTGGGGACCCCATGGATCCACTTTGGTTGGGAAATGACATAAATAACTTTTTATTTAATGTAAAAGTAAAAATGACACAAACATAATATGTTTTACGAAAACAATTTTTACATGGGGTTATAAAGATCATATGTTTGATTATAAATAGTCATTTGAAAGCTAAAAAGATTTCCTACATCATAGTATTTTTTTATAATTTTTAGACTTCAAATAAATTAAATTATTTATGACATCATGATGATGCAGCGATGACCTCATTATTTAACGATTTAAATAAAATGGAAAGATAATGTAAAATCTACAACCTACACATGGAAAAAACAAATTGGATGAGTTTATTTAGAAGCCTTATCACCTTATCCTATAATTATATCAATGTGGGACCCTTTAAATCCGAAACTCATTTTCAAATAAAGTAATAGTTTTTTACTTTCCAAAAGTGCTCCTCCTCTCCTCTTATAAAAGGCCCCCACATCTACCTCCTTACCCACACTCTCAAAGCCTTTGGCTCGGCCAACCCCTGCCCATTTTGTCTCTACACTTCCCTCTCTTACTCCTTGAAGCCTCACTTTGGGAAGAAGTCCTTCCAAGGAAGCCTTTGTGCTCAAACCCAGGGGAGTGACCCGATTTTAAGGTAATGTCTTCTTTTGAGTCCTTTTGTTTTATTTTACTTCTCCAACCCCCTAAACTCTTTTTATTAATTTCTTTTGCAACAAATCCAATATCCTAAATATACTAGGATGTTGTTATAAGAAGGATTCGATCTACACTTACACACACATACATCTAATGGTTAAAGAACATACTGTTTCCGTGGATGACGAATTTCTGCCTCCCGAAACGATGATTGTTCAACATTCTCTTAACACCTTAAAAGGTGGCCATTAAGATGTCACTATATTCATATATGATATATAATATGTTTATGTTTTACTTATTATTCTGTATTTTTCATTTGTGTCTTACCTTTATGGCTTCCATTATGGGTATACGTGATATCTTCATTTTAGGAGGTGCGGACTACCGCCCCCTCAAAGTGATGTGATTCGTTAATGCCATACGTGGGACGTATAAAGGATGGATTTAATGTTATTATATATTATGTTATACTGGAATTATTATATATCTATATATCATTATTATTTCTTTCCATTAAAGTATGAGATATAAATGAAAGTAGCGTTCATGCGTACGTACGGCTTACCGTCTCCATAAACGGTGCATTTCATTTCTTATCCCCAAATGTAATGTACTATTATAAGTACATGTATATAATGGATATATATGATGAATGATACATATAAATGATGAATATAATTATGTAATTAAAATATACATACCTCTTATTTAGTTTTAATTCCATTAATATGACAAAGAAATGAAAGTAGCGTTCATGCGTACGTACGGCTTACCGTCTCCATGAACGGTGCATTTCATTTATTACCTCTAAATTATTATGTAATATTATAAATACATATATATTATGGATATATATGATATATATGATATCCAAATCAGGAATGTCATTCTGGATATAAAGAACCTTTGACCACACGAACAACATGTAATTGTAAGAAGTCCACTTTCGACTTAAGAACCAAATATCGACAAAATAAACATTATTAACTTAAATGATTACATAATGTTTATAACATGGAAATAAGTGATATAAAAGGAATAATGAACTTGAAAAAGGTTCTTAAGCAAATATAAATTAACTCAAGTTTATTATTCTGGGCGTTAAAGAACGATCGAGTCAAGTCAGACCCAGGGTAAGGGATCCTACTCCTCTCTTTCTTTTTAAGTACACTCTTTTATGTCATTCCTTTTAAAGATCATCTTTATTGTTTTTGGGATGTTATTTTATATTAATCTTACTGTAATTTTTATTTTCATGTGATGAGAGACCCTATTCTCTCTCATCAATCCATTTTAGAAGTTTTGAGTGACGTCGTTAGGCTGCCGAATTTTCGTAAGAGATCTAACCTCTCTCTTTCTTTTAAAGTACTCTCCTTTATGTCACTTCTTTTAAGATCATTTTTGTTATGTTGGGGGATGTTATTTTGTATTACTAATTCTGTAAACTTTATGTTGATATGATGAGAGACCCTATTTCCTCTCATCAGTCCATTTTGGAAGTTTTATGTGGCGTCGTTAGGCTGCCGAGTTTTCGTAAGAGATTTTTCATCTCACTTTTATTCCCGTGAGATTTATGCTACATTTTCCACAATTTCCTTTGAGTGGTTTATTTACTTCCCACTATTACACTTCTTTTGTAATATATTTCCATTTATGGGTATTTACATATTCATTGTATGACACTTCTTCAATGGGGTGTACTTTTCGAAAGTTACCCAAGTCGGTAAGGGAACCTTTCACCCTCCTCTTTTTAAAAGACTTAGTTTGTTATGTCTTTTAATTCACATACTATTATGTTAGAATATGTTTATATATATCCTGATTGATGTAAAGTTTATGTCCAAGTGATGAGATTCCCTTTTTATCTCTCATCAACTCATTTTCTGAATTTTTGAAGTGACGCCGTTAGGCTGTCAAATTTTTGCAAGGGAACTTCTTAGCCCAAATTTGATTCTTTGGGATAAACTTGTACTCCTTGAATATGTCATTCTATGAATATGTGTGAATAACCTCTGATTTTTTTACACTTAATATCCACTTATATTTGGTGTATTCGTTTGTCACACATAATTATTCAATTGATTTATCTTTAAACCAAGGATATCGTCTTTGTAAGGGACTTCGTCCCAATCTCCTTTCATTGAGGAATATTTCGTTTTATACACAACTTTATTTTATATGGTGTATAAACCCCTTTGACTTTAACTTTTATACAAAAGGAATATTTTTCTACGAAGCGTTTTACAAAACGACAAAAAGGAATGTTTCTTTTAACGTACGCAGCGACAAAGACCTTTTCCACCACCGCGAGTATTATTTGGTCTTTTCATTCCTCAACAAGCCGTAATGTTTTTAGAATAAAATAAATATCAAATAATCTTTTATGTATTTTGGTATTGAAAATGGTTTTTATAAAGAATTCTATTATGTCAATATATTTGTGATATATTGTGATTGAAATGTGGAAATGTTATCATTCCTTTATATTGGTTTTATGTTTTATGATTTTATATTGGTACTTGGACATTTTAAAGGGTGGTTACGTTATAAACCATATGACGGGTGGTGCCGTGAATACCAGGACGAGTGGTTACGTTATAACCTCCAATTCATTGGGTATAGAAGTCGGCCGTATGGCTATTCCATTAAGTATGTATGGAAATTGGCCGTATGGCTATTCCATTAAGTGATATGTGTGGAAGTCGACCGTATGGTTATTCCACTTAAGTATGTTTATGTCCCAAGTTACCTTTATATATGTTATGTGTTCTTTATATGGGTTTTATGGTAATCCTTTGGTTACAAAAAGGTAAGTAATGATACTTTTTTTTTCAGTGAAGAGTTTTTACAACTTCATGAAGGTGAAAAGTATTACATTGATAAAGTATTCATGGTTTACTTGTTGTTTTGAAAAACTAACAGTTTTCATTCTTTGTGTATCCCTTACTGAGCTTCTTATGATCATCCCAAGTTTTTGAAATGTTTTTCACAGGACTTAGCATGGAATAGGGTCAAGGATGGGATCAAGGGAAAGTCATGATACCTAAAACATGGAACTATACATGTTTCTTTTTAAGAGTTTTTATTTTATGGAAATTTAGTAGAAGCGAATACTTTGTAATCTTTTGAGATGTAATAGTTATATCCTAATTCTCTAAAACTCTAAACCTGAAAAGATCCTCAATGTGAATTACTCATTTAATTCAATATTAAGTAAGGTTTAAGTATGGGGCCTTATAGTTGGTATCAAAGGTTGGTTTAGATAACTTTAGAGGTTAGGGTATTCTTTAAGCATAAGTGGCATTACCATAATGGTTAGGATTTCAGAAAGAGTCCTAGTTTTAGATAAAGTGAATGAGTAAGTGTATTTTAGTGTTTACCTTACTCATTAGTACATGATTTTTTTGTTGATATACGCACACTAACTTTTTTTTAGTGAATGGATGGATCTAGCAGGCACCAAGGAGACAACACGTTTGAAGGAAATTGTGGTGGTTCTATGATTAAGATACTAGATAAAATGGGATATTCAATGAGGAAACTCGTGGTTGTTCTAAACCAACTATCAAGGAGTCATGATCAACCACTTGAACCTTGGTATGATCTTTAATGCATCATGTACGAGATGACCAGTCCATGTAGAAGTTCAGGTAATAATTATAAAGGTAACCATTAGAGTTTATATGATCCTTAAATTTGAGGTAATTATGGGTTATTATATGATATGCTAGAAAATGAAAGTCATGAGATAAACTTTAGGTTAAAATATGTTATGATCATTTTTGATGATTTTATCTCTTTTTGGGGAATGATTTAAGAATTATATAGTTTTGGAAAAAGGACAACACGCAAACCGTGTGACAACCCGTCGCGTCGGACAAAGCTGCGGGAATCGAACCCACAACCAAAGTGCGACTAGTATTTATCGTCTACCACTGGACTACGTGAAGTCCTTGGTTAGTTTGACTGATTCTTTTTAGTTATATGATTTTATGAATTGAGAGTAAGTTGATTATGGGTTATTTATGAAAATGATTAACCTATCATGGAGGATATGTGATTAGGATAATTACTTTTCAATGCGAGACTTTAGGAGCGACTGATGTTGTTTGGAGATAAATGTTACCATTTAACATGGAAGACTATGTGACTAAATCCTTCAAATATTTGGGTTTCAATCTTAGTTTGGTTTACTTTGAAGTATTTTATGGACAAATTGTTTATCGAATGATCCTTGTTGAACGTTGGGTTTTGTCTGACAAATTTTGGAGATTAAGAATAGATGTTCTTTTTATAAAGGGTTATCATTTTCTGGATTATCTGACCTTGTACTAACCTTTTTGGTTTTGGTTATGGTTAAGGTCTAAAGATATGGGAAGTATATAGTTCTCTTTTTTGGATTAGGTGATTCTCTAGAAGTTGATTATAGTACTCTTAATGTGAACAAGTCTTCCTAAATACTCGTCTTTTGGAGAAAATATGAGTTTGTGTAAAGAATCTAATAAAAGTTGAAAGTCAACATGATAAGTGATTATGTTTCCTTATGAAGAAATTCCTCAATAAAAATTATCTTAAACAAAAATGTTGTCTATTAACTTTTCCTACTGGGGAGTCGAATACCGTTTAACCCATCACAAGTTTGTGATTTTCTCATGGTTAACTTTCTCCTAAACATGTTTTCTATCACTCTCCATCAGAACATGACCCTTTGCTTTTTCTTCCATGTCCATGTTTTTCTACAGGGAGTCCTAGTATGGGTTAACTCGGGTGACCTCTGTACTTATCTTTCTTTATTTTAAAGTGATTGTTTTACCGACTCTTGTTCCGATGTGGGACTTTCAAGGATGTTTCCAAGCACAATTTTAAAAATTGCGAGGACGCAATTCCCAAAAAGGGGGAAGGATGTAATACCCCAGGTAAATAAAGAATATGACATTTTCTTATTTATCCAAATTTGTGAATAAAATATTAATATGACTTTAAAGGGGACGCTATGCTCGATGGTGTACCCAACACGCAACAAAGAGTTTCTTGGGAATCTTACGTTGCACTCTAACAATAAAATAATATTATTTTAAATGGTAGTTAACATGTAGCCGTTGTATTGGCGGGAATGGATAGAAATAACTGAAAGATGATTATATATGTTTTTAAATGTTTTTACATTTATCCAATAAAAGATAATGGCTTAAAATACGGAAAGAATTCAATTTTAGGCGTATATGCCCTAGTTTTCACTAAAGGTTCACTTATCACCTTTTGATGGCGAACCGTCATTAAATATAGTTTTGTTCACTCTTATAAATTATATTGGACCAAATAAAACTCTTCTTTAGAATCGGGACATCAAAATTTACTTTGTGTAAATTTTTGGTATCTTTCCGATAAAGTTCTTTTTTTTAATGAATAGTGTAAAATGTTGTATTTTAATTCAAAACCTCTTTTTAATATAATTTATTTATATGATTAGATTATCTTTTTAATTGGTTTAAAGTGAAATTAGAATATATTTTTACCATTAAATCCAATAGTGGTCTTTGGAATTAATTTCACTTTAAAATCGGACTTTAACTAGTGTTAATCTTTTGATACTTATCATTTCATAAAAACACGCTATTTGTCATGACAGTGGGAATTAATTATTAAATTAATTAATGTGACTTATATGTTTTGAATTTTGTAAAATAGGATTCATTTTTGAATTCGGAATATCAAATATATCTTAGGGTGAATTTTTGGGAATTTTCTGAAAAACTTCAATTTTTTGATGAATAGTGAAACCACTATGTGGTACTTATAAAAACTGATTTTTCCATTTAAATGAAATTTTTCCATCTTTGTGTTTTGAATTTCAAAAATCTGACATACATGGTTGTCATTAATAAGTAAAATTTGGTTCAATGGGATAAAAATAATTTTTTGGTGAATACTAACTTATTAAGTTTTTAATCGCGATTAGTGGTAATTAGTGTAGTTTAAGGTAAAAATAATGCTTTAATAAAATGAGATGAGCTTGAAACATGTCCTACCCTCATTGGTTGTGTCATGGCCGACCAATAGAATCCATGGGTCAACTTGAGGACCCCATGGATCCACTTTGGTTGGGAAATGACATAAATAACTTTTTATTTAATGTAAAAGTAAAAATGACACAAACATAATATGTTTTACGAAAACAATTTTTACACGGGGTTATAAAGATCAGATGTTTGATTATAAATAGTCATTGGAAATCTAAAAATATTTCATGCATCATATTATTATTTTTTTAAAATTTTAGACTTCAAATAAATTAAATTATTTATGACATCATGATGATGCAGCGATGACCTCATTATTTAACGATTTAAATAAAATGGAAAGATAATGTAAAATCTACAACCTACACACGGAAAAAACCAATTGGATGAGTGTATTTTGAAGACTTATCACCTTATCCTCGAATTATATCAATGTGGGACCCTTTAAATTCGAAACTCATTTTCAAATAAAGTAATATTTCTTTACTTTCCAAAAGTGCCCCTCCTCTCCTCTTATAAAAGGCCCCCACCTCTACCTCCTTACCCACACTCCCAAAGCCTTTGGCTCGGCCAACCCCTGACCATTTTGTCTCTACACTTCCCTATCTTACTCCTTTAAGCCTCAATTTGGGAATAATTCTTTCCGAGGAAGCCTTTGAGCTCAAACCAAGGGGAGTTACCCGATTTTAAGGTAATGTCTTCTTTTGAGTCCTTTTGTTTTATTTTGCTTCTCCAACCCCCTAAACTCTTTTTATTATTTTCTTTTGTAACAACTCCAATATCATAAATATACTAGGATGTTTTTATAAGAATTATTCTATCTACACTTACACACACATACATCTAATGGTTAAAGAACATACTGTTTCCATGGATGGTGAATTTCTGCCACCCGAGACGATGATTGTTCAACATTCTCTTAACACATTCAAAGGTGGCCATTATGATGTCACTATATTCATATATGATATATAATATGTTTATGTTTTACTTATTCTTCTGTATTTTTCATTTGTTTCATACCTTTATGGCTTCCATTATGGGTATACGCGATATCTTCATTTTAGGAAGTGCGGACTACCGCCCCCTCAAAGTGATGTGATTCGTTAATGCCATACGTGGGACGTATAAAGGATGGATTTAATGTTATTATATATGATTTTATACTGGAATTATTATATACCTCTATATAATTATTTTTTCTTTCCATTAAAGTATGAGATAGAAATGAAAGTAGCGTTCATGCGTACGTACGGCTTACCGTCTCCATAAACGGTGCATTTCATTTCTTATCCCCAAATGTAATGTACTATTATAAGTACATGTATATAATGGATATATATGATGAATGATACATCTAAATGATGAATATAATTCTGTAATTAAAATATACATACCTCTCATTTAGTTTTAATTCCATTAATATGACAAAGAAATGAAAGTAGTGTTCATGCGTACGTACGGCTTACCGTCTCCATGAACGGTGCATTTCATTTATTACCTCTAAATGATTATGTAATATTATAAATACATGTATATGCTGGATATATATGTTATATATGATATCCAAATCAGGAATGTCATTCTGGATATAAAGAACCTTTGACCACACGAACAACATGTAATTGTAAGAAGTCCACTTTCGACTTAAGAACCAAATATCGACAAAATAAACATTATTAACTTAAATGATTACATAATGTTTATAACATGTAAATAAGTGATATAAAAGGAATAATGAACTTGAAAAAGGTTCTTAAGCAAATATAAATTAACTCATGTTTATTATTCAGGACGTTAAAGAACGATCGAGTCAAGTCGGACCCGAGGTAAGGGATCCTACTCCTCTCTTTCTTTTTAAGTACACTCTTTTATGTCATTCCTTTTAAAGCTCATATTTATTGTTATTGGTATGTTATTTTATATTAATCTTACTGTAATTTTTATTTTCAGGTGATGAGAGACCCTATTCTGTCTCATCAATCCATTTTTGAAGTTTTGAGTGGCGCCGTTAGGCTGCCGAATTTTCGTAAGAGATCTAACCACTCTCTTTCTTTTAAAGTACTCTCCTTTATGTCACTTCTTTTAAGATCATTTTTGTTATGTTGGGGGATGTTCTTTTGTATTCCTAATTCTGTAAACTTTATGTTGATATGATGAGAGACCCTATTTCCTCTCATCAATCCCTTTTGGAAGTTTTATGTGGCGCCGTTAGGTTGCCGAGTTTTCGTAAGAGATTTTTCATCTCACTTTTATTCCCGTGAGATTTATGCTACATTTGCCACAATTTCCTTTGAGTGGTTTATGTACTGCCCACTATTACACTCCTTTTTTAATATATTTCCATTTATGGGTATTTACATATTCATTGTATGACACTTCTTCAATGGGGTGTACTTTTTGAAAGTTACCCAAGTCGGTAAGGGAACCTTTCACCCTCCTCTTTTTAAAAGACTTCGTTTGTTATGTCTTTTAATTCACATACTATTATGTTCGTATATGTTCTTCTATATCCCGATTGATGTAAATTTTATGTCCAAGTGATGAGATTCCCTTTTTATCTCTCATCAACTCATTTTCTGAATTTTTGAAGTGACGCCGTTAGGCTGTCAAATTTTTGCAAGGGAACTTCTTATCCCAGATTTGATTCTTTAGGATAAACTTGTACTCCTTGAATATGTTGTTCTATGAATATGTGTGAATAACATCTGATTGTTTTACACTTAATATCCACTTATATTTGGTGTATTCATTTTTCACACATAATTATGCAATTGATTTATCCTTAAACCAAGGATATCGTCTTTGTAAGGGACTTCGTCTCAATCTCCTTTCATTGAGGCATATTTCGTTTTATACACAACTTTATTTTTTACGGTGTTTAAACCCCTTTGACTTTTACTTTTATACAAAAGGAATATTTTTCTACGAAGCGTTTTACAAAATGACAAAAAGGAATGTTTCTTTTAACGTACGTGGCGACAAAGACATTTTCCGCCACCGCGAGTATTATTTGGTCTTTGGCTTCCTCAACAAGCCGTAATGTTTTTAGAATAAAATAAATACCATATACTCTTTTATGTATTTTGGTATTGAAAATGGTTTTGATAAAGGATTCTATTATGTCAATATATTTGTGATATATTGTGATTGAAATGTGGAAATGTTATCATTCCTTTATATTTGTTTTATGTTATATGATTTTATATTGGTACTTGGACATTTTAATGGGTGGTTACGTTATAAACCATATGACGGGTGGTGCCGTGAATACCAGGACGGGTGGTTACGTTATAACCTCCAATGCATTGGGTATGGAAGTCGGCTTTATGTATATTCCATTAAGTATGTATAGAAATTGGCCGTATGGATATTCCATTATGTGATATGTGTGGAAGTCGACCGTATGGTTATTCCACTTAAGTATTTTTATTTCCCAAGTTACCTTTATATATGTTATGTGTTCTTTATATGGGTTTTATGGTAATCCTTTGGTTACAAAAAGGTAGGTAATGATAATTTTTTTCAGTGAAGAGTTTTTACTACTTCATGAAGGTGAAAAGTATTACATTGATAAAGTATTAATGGTTTACTTGTTGTTTTGAAAAACTAACAGTTTTCATTCTTTGTGTATCCCTTACTGAGCTTCTTATGCTCATCCCAAGTTTTTGAAATTTTTTTCACAGGACTTAGCGTGGAATAGGGTCAAGGATGGGATCAAGGGAAAGTCATGCTACCTAAAACATGGAAATATACATGTTTCTTTTTAAGAGTTTTTATTTTATGTAAATTTAGTAGAAGCGACTACTTTGTAATCTTTTGAGATGTAATAGTTATGTCCTAATTCTCTAAAACTCTAAACCTGAAAAGATCCTCAATGTGAATTACTCATTTAATTCAATATTAAGTAAGGTTTAAGGCTGGGGCCTTATAATGAAGCATGGTGGAGATTTCCTAAAAGGTACTAGAAAATGTTTTAAGTGTGGAAAAGAAGGTCATCGAGAAGTTTATTGTCGAAGCAATGGGAAAAATGTTTCTAATGATGTGAATAGAGAAAAGACTACAGATAACTCTCCACCAACACTTCAATGCTTCAAGTGCAAGGAAATGGGGCATTATGCTAATAAATGCCCTAATCCACGGGTTAATGATGATCAACATGAGAAACCTCTTAAGGAAAAGGATAAAGGGAAGTATCATGCGATCACTATTTGTGATGTTGAGTATAAAAATGATGTTGTGTAGTGATTAAGTGTTTATGTAATGGGATTTAAAAATAGTATCATGTAATCTCATGTATGGTATTGTTGAATTTTGGAATATCTATGTATTGGTTTTCAATAATTTTATGGTACTGGTAACCATGAAAAGGTGATTGAAATATTTTTGGAAAGTAGATGATATGCGCATAATGAAGGGATAAGAAGATAATGAGATGTTTGATTGTATTCATGAGATCATGAATGATATCAGGACTAAGTGATATTATGGTTTGATTATATTGATTTTTTGGGATTTTGGTATGTGGAAAGAGTTACCTTTTCACAGTATTCATGTTTTCACTAAGGATATATGGTAATTTATGTTTCAAGAGAATATATGACTAAGGTATTCATGTGTTTGGAATGCAAACAACAAGATATATCTTATGATATATGTGGGATAAATGCTTGTATTCACATTCTTGGTAGATAACCTTTCTAGTAATTGTTTTCTTTATACTATGAGCTTGGACCGAAGTATTTTATATAAGCCTAATGATTGGAATGGATTATGTTGGAAATAAGTTGTATTGTTTAAGGATAGAACTTTTTTCGATATTATTATAGTAAGGTAGTTTTAGAAAAAGGACAACATGTAGGACAGGCGACAACCCATCGCGTCGGACAAGGATATGGGAATCGAACCCACAACCGAAGTGCGACTGGCCTTTATCGCCTACCACTGGCCTATAGGAAGTCCCTGGTTAGTAGAAACTATTTTTGTTTTATTAAGCGGTATGATATATGAAATATAAGTTCATTTTTGGAATCGTATATGATTAACCTCACAATAGATGGAATTATGTATATTTGATAAATTTTTCTTGAAACAGATGGAATGACCCATCATTCTATCACATGATCTGCTAACTCTTCACGAATAACAAATTAAACTTCATTTCTTTAAGAGATGAAGTGGAAATTGTTCAAATCATGAACAACAGTGAGATTGTACCAAAATCAATCAAGTATTTCTTATAATTCAAAATTTTCAACTTTAGGGAAATGATATTGAAAACCAAAAATGTTTTCCTAGTGCTCTTATATCCGATGAATCAGATGGTACCTTAGATCATCACAAATCTATGGATTTGTGATTGATGGCTTTTTCATATCCATGTTCTCTACCACTCTCCATCATAACTTGATGGTTAGATTTTTCTTCCATATCCATATTTTCACCTATGTTCTCCTACGTGGAAACCCAGTGATGAGTTAATTTGGGTAACCGTTACATTTCATACAATAGTTTTTAAAGACAAGTTTTGGTATTCCTTTTTACGATGTGGGTTTCTATTAAAGAAACTTTCGAGTAGTAAACCATTTATAACCCCGATGAATTTCGAGGGCGAAATTCATTTTAAAGGGGGTAGAATGTAACAACCCGATATTTTATGATAAGTATTCTTTTTAATTTATTTGATGTCATGTGTTTTATGCTACAACAATATTATCTTGTGCTATACGTCACACTGTATTAGCTTGAAGTATACACAACACTATTCTTAGATTGTGTTACACATAATTTCAAGTTCGTTTTATAATAGTCATTCTACGCAACATTGAGTGTATATATATATATATATTCAATGTATAAATGAAATATGGTTGGATTCTGTTATATGAAATAATAAAGGATTCTTGCACAACACGCAACCCTGACTTGGCTTGCATTACACGCAATCGCTACCTTCCTCGATAGCGTGTGTTGTACGCAATACCGGGTTTTACTAAACAACGATATATTATGATAATATTATTATGAACTAGCCGTTATGAATATTATTAACTAAATTTTGAATTTTATAACATTATTATTCATCTTACACATTTTCTAGAACATGGTATAAGAACAAAATAAATTTTTCTGGTAAAATAAGTATTTTTAAAAAAATGCAGTTTTGACGCCTTTTGATGGAGCACCCAATTTAAATCTAGTTTTTGACATGTTTATAAGTTCAATTTTACAAAATAAAATTATTATTTGGAATCAGGATATAAAATTTTACCTTGGATAAATTTTTCATATTATTCTGATAACTTTTATATTATAATAAATAGTAAAAACACGCTATATTTTAATTAAAAACAAATTTTTTCATCGTAATAACTTATGTGACTAAATTATAATTTTTAATGTTTTAAAAGTATAAATAGAATATAGTTTTACCATTTAATATAATTTATGTCATTATCCTTGATTTTACATTGAATTCGTAGGTTAAATAAATTCAATCTTTTGCAATGTTTTAAACAAAAACTCGTTTTCTTTCGACAACGGGATTAATTTTAATTTAATTTCTGCAACTTCTATGTATTGAATTTGGAAAATTGGATTCCATATTTGGAATCAGTGGGTCCAAATTATATTAATAGACTACTTTTTTTTTGGGCTTTATGAATAGTAACAACGGTAAATTTTATTTACCATAGTAAAAGGTAAATTGGGTAATTAAGGGTAAATATAATATTATAAAATTATCCTAATACGTGTATTAATACAATTGGATGATTATAATTTGTCCTAAGTCAAATTTGGGTCTAAATGGAATCCATTAGAACCCACTTGGAGGTGATTAATACCTTTAGTTTATTTTATTTAAAGGAAAGTGAAATATGTATCACTCAACTTTAATAATTAAAGTATTTTTAATATAAGTTTATACAGAATATAAATTCATTTATAAATACTCATTTGAAAGATAAAATGTTTTTCTTTGTAATGGTAATATATTTTTAATTTTTTATATTTATTTAATTACATTATTATCTTATACATTAATGATGCAGAAATTATTTATTTAGTAAAAAATTAATAATATAGTTTTTATTGAAATAGTAATACATATCAAAAGGCCCAAAAATCTGCACAAAACTTATTATTCGTGTATATATAAACCATAATCATCCACTGGATGAATGTTTGACCATTTGGATCCTTATTAAGTCGATTATGACACTTATATTATTTTATTTTAAATGATTCCAAAGTTGTCACCTTCATAATTTAATAAATATAATAATTTAAATATTGTGATTTTAAGATGATAAATTCGAGTAAAAGTATTATTGTGAAAGGTAATAGATTTATCTTCATCATAGGATTTTATTTTTAATTTTTATACAACAAATAAGTATATTAAATAATTATACAAAAATGTTGTAGTAATTATTTTATTAAGAGATAAACCAAATAAATGGTTTTAAAAATAATAAAATAAATATTATATGAACTATTTAATGTTCTCAACTAATTTTCTAGATACATATGACCTTTTATGAATCTATTAAATCATTTAGTTCGAACATATATTCTGTATATAGTTTATTTAAATTCAAATAAATGAATAGTGTCAAAATTGACACTATTGTTATTTTATAAAAATAACATATTTAAAAATTATTTAAAAATCACAAAAATATTTAAAAATTATAAATTTAAATTTATATGGTCTAAAATGTTATAAATTATCTAATTATGGACAATTCACAACAAATAAGTAATTATTTTTTATAACTTAAAATTTAGAAATTTATTACCACAAATAAAATTAAATTGATTAAATAAGGATAAATCAAGTTGATAAGGTTTAAAATAAATTCCAAACATGTATAAATTTTATTGGTTGATGAGATTACAACCCTATATCATCTAATATTTGGATATGAGTCATTTTGGAAGTTTTTAAGTGGGGTTAGGATTTAATATAAACTAATATTTCATATATTTCCAAAGGTGCCCCTCTCCTCCCTTATAAAAGTGAACCTCCTCCCTCTCTTCCTCACACCACTTTGAGCCTTAAATCTTGGAAAAACCCTGAAAAATTCTCTTATCCACTTCCCTAGAAACATCCTATAGGTCCTGGTCTTCTTCAAAGACCAATTTTAGTGCCCTAAGAGTAGGTTTCAAAGAGGCGCTTCAAAGAAGAGGTAATGCAGTTACCGATTCTTTCAACTTTATTTTTTCTTCCACTTCTTCTTATTTAGTTGTTTCATTATGAAGTAATAACATAAGTATCACTCATATAATGATATGTTATTATATGTATGAAACAACCCTATTTCACCATCTATCCATCCTACGGAAAACGAAATCACTGCGCGTGCGTACGTACGGAATACCGTCTCCACGCTGTGGTGTAATCTATTTTCCACCACCACCTTACATGGATGGTTATAATGGTGAAAGTAATGAATATATATGATTATTGTAAAGTGATATTGATTCTTTAATATTATACATACACTTTAATACAGTTCCACGATCATGGGAATGATATCATCGCTCATGCGTACGTACGGAATACCGTCTCCACGACGCGATGAGATTCAATCTCCATGATAACCATTCAAGAATGATTATAAAGTATATATTATAAGTAATAATGAAATATATGACATAATAATGCTACTGTATTTATGTATATATATATTTATGTCATCTACTTAATTCCATTCAATTCAATAAGGAAACGAAAACAGCATTCATGCTTACGTACGGCCTACCGTCTCCATGAACGGTGTATTTCTTTCCATTTATCGATCCGTTGTATATATATTCTGAATATATATTATATATAAATCATGTTTTACATTCTGGATGTAAGTAATCATGATCTAAGTAATCATATGAATAATTACAAGTTAAAACACGAACGACAAATGAAACGATTTTACCCAAAATGCTACTTTAACATGAATTTACAAAAGAACGGGTAATATAAGGTCATAAGTGAACCATATATGATATAATAACAATGAATAGGATTATTTAATAATTAAATGACATTATTTAAATCATTATACAGGAGGTTTGGATACGTACGAAGCATATCAGACCTAAGGTAAGAGATAATTTTTCAAGTCTCATTTTTATCCGAGATTGCTTATTCGTAAGTATTTGCTGGGGTTATTACTATCATCCATGTCCATGTTTTATAAAAGTGTTTTCATGTATGTTTAAAGTCCTTTTTACCCATTTTTGACTTTTACTATATGGTATGTAAGTAATCTTTCTTTTGTTTACGTTATGAGGTACTTTTTTGACTTTTCTGGAAAAAGTACAAGAAGGATGCTTTTTTAACTTATACGGCACGAACGGATTTTTACGGTTTTATAAAGCCTTATTTTCATGAATCTTACTCCAAAATATTTCATGACTATTTTCAAAAAAAATATCCTTTTCTTTTAAAATTGCATCACATTTTGTGAAAAGAAAATGATTTTGAATAAGAAAGGATATTTTTCTCAAGAATTCATTTCAAGTGTTTTATCAAAACCATTTTTCATCTAAGTTGACATTATTTCATATGTGTATGTTTCAATTATAATGTATTTATGATTTACATGGTTTCAATTTTCTTATTATAAAATGATATCCATTTCTTTTATATGGATTATGTGATGATGGGATGATGTTTATGAAACCCATTTTATTCGTTGGGTTATTATGAATGATGTATGTTTATTTTGTGGCACAAGTAAGAATGATTTCATTATGAGATGGATGGGAAATATATCTCCCTCTAATGCATTGGGTAAATATTTATATCTCATGAGATAAACATGGCTGGAACAGTAAGTTAATCCGGTTCAGTATTACAGGACTGGAACGAGGAGTGAACTCGATTCCGAAAGGGACTTCGTCCACTAAGATGGTCTTGGCAGAAATTCCTTGGATACTATGGAAATCATTACATGTACTTAATGGATTCCACAATTACATGTTTTATTCCCATGCTATTTTATCATGATTTTTGTTCCATTATGATCTATGCCATATGTACTTCCACGATTTATGTCCTTGCTCAATATTTTTATGTTTAAACATTATGTTCATGTTTTTAAGTTCAAATGTATATGGTATGTTTTATTTTATCCATCCATACCCTTACTGAGCATTTGAGCTCAACCTTTTTATGTTTTATTTTCCCCCAGGATTAAAAGAAAGGTTTTAGGTAAGGAAACAAAAAGTTGAAGATCTTTATGGGAGATGTTGAAGATCTTTCACCACGATTAGAAGATTACATTCCATGTTTCCAAAGACACTAAACTATTACAGTCCTTGTGTGTCTATTTTTGTTATGTATTAAGTATTCTGAAAAAGTAATGTAATATCTATGTACATCAAGCTTCGGGTCTCTACACCTAATCTACATGAAATTCTTCTTTCAACCTCGACGGAATACAAGGGGCGACCAAGACAGACTTTGAAAGCGGACTTGAAACAAATACCCGATCGTGCTATTCTGAATGGGAGGAGGGGTACTCTTTGAAAGACAAATACCAAGTCGAGCTATCAGGGAAGAAGAATGCAGGCAAACAGAAGAAGAGTCTTAAAACACAAGCAAGTATTTTCCTTTGGATACCTGTGAGCTGACTCAGAAGGGCCCCACTCTTTCTTTTTCTATTGATGATAAGTATGGTAGAGTACTTTTTTTCTTTCCGAAAATCTGATCCTCCTCCGGATCCATGTAATTTTCTCCTTGACAGATAGGAAATCAATCAGACTATTGTAAGAACTCAAACATGTCTGCACCCTTTGTCATCACGGATTCAGCAAGCTTAGAAAAAGTACTCTAAAGGTGTAAAAATATGGTAGAGTACTTTTTTTCAATTGTAAAATCCTTCTCGGCATCAAGACAAGACTAGTTTTTTTGAAAGGCAAGCTCAACTAGTCTTGGAGATAGGTTTCTTGCAATACTTGCTAATGGGACCTCAGGGATTGGACAACAATGAGGCTGTTAGCAAGAATGGGTTTTGAAAGTGAATCATAAAAAGTAAGTTACAGTATTAAATATCATTAGCAGGAGTGAGAGCTGTATGATAATAAGATGCCATAGCTGCATCGAATGCCATGTTTTTAGGAAATGAATCAATAACGGTGTCAAATTCCACATCCGGAAGAGAGATTTGTGATTCGTAATTAGATGAAGATGAAGAGATGGTTCTCTAACCTGATGTTTGAATAGCAGCTTGCGGGACAAGGGTTCTTCCTTTTACAGATGTTTAAGAAGTTTCACATGAACTGGTCGAGTGAATGGCTACTGCAAGAGAATCTGCAGCTATCGAATCTGAGTAGGCTGCTGAAGCTATTGACTCCACTGTGGATGGCATGGTATTCATACCCAGGCTAAGTCTAAGCTAAGTATTTGGCAGGCGAGACATATTTTGAATTTGAAAATCCTATATTTGCAAGCAACCTTGAAGCTGGGATAGCCTTTCAGCCAGTTGATTGACTCATAACCCTTTCTAGACCCACAGGGAAATTACCCCATGATATATATGGAACTATATTTGGAATCCTTCCTTAACAACCCAGTCTCGTATGGATCCGCTTCGCCTTATGACCAGCTTGATAACCCCCTCTTCCACCGGAGCTGCTGGAAAAGAGCCTGACCACTATGTTGTAGGGGAACTGCTTGCGCTGAGTTAGTGAAGGGAGAAATATCAGTATCTGATTGACTCCTCAACAATGCAATGCCCACCTTCTCATACTGATGTTGTTGTTCCCTTCTAGGAACTTTCTAAAACCCCACTTAGATCTTAGGATTTCTTTTGGAAATGGAACCTATTTCCCGGAAAGGATGAAGGATGTTCAGTTCCTACCTTTCAAGGTTGTTTCCCCTAAGAATGTTTACTGGTAAAGGCCATGCTAGCTAGTGCATCGAATCTATAGTCATAACTAGAAAATCTGGGGTATAACTAACTGATACTCCGGAAAGACTACATCAGTGCTTTCGTGCATTAATTATGTAATTAGTTGATTGACTTGATTTGATGTCTATTTCTTAATCTTCTGGAATAGGATTCATCTTCTTCTCTTCCTTTATTGCCTATATTCTAGAATAGGTAGTTCAGAACGTGTTCAGTTCTTTAAGCTCTAAATATTATTAGTAGAAACATTGATCGCATCTCTAGGGATTTTCTTTGGGGTAATGGCTCTGATAGAAAAGGTATGCATCCTCTTTTTTATTAAGCGGGGAGAGTTTTGTAAACCTGGGAGGACTGGGTATTCGTCAAACTTAACAAAACAACTTGGTCTCTCTAGCTAAGCTCAACTGGTTTGTTGCTTAAAAAAGTAATAAACTCTTCTCTAGAGTCATGAAAGCTAAATACCTGAATAGGAATGGGGTTGCAACCTCTTTTAAAAATGGTTCTCACATCTGGAAAATCATGGGCAAGGGATGGGAGCTCTATTCTAGCAGTGTCCAATGGAACATAGGTATTGGTAGTTCAATATCCCTCTGGTTTGATAATTGGATTGGTTTGGGGACTCTTAGATCCCTTATCTTTGGTCCTCTTAATATAGGTGAATATAATCCCCTTATTTCATCCTTTCCTCCACTCCTTATAACAGAGTGAATCGTATCATTTATTTCTGTGTTGTTTTTTTCTTTTTGGAAGATGAAGAAATTTCTTCTCCTCCGCTTTCATCCTTTGAACTCCTCTATCAGAAGTAGTTCGGATGGACTCGTTGAGAAGCACCATTACCATAGATCCATTAACGGATCTAACGTTGATTTCTGTTTGATAGAGGGTATCTTTCTATAGATAGATAATCTTCCTTGCCCGTGACTTTTTCCATAGGCTCTTATTCTTTAGTCCATTTTTTCTCACTTTCAATCCTATCCAATCCATCATATACTGGAAAAGCTTTTCTTCCTCCCCCCATTGCTTGCTCTTCCTTCTACTCTGAGGAAGATTGACATTCACCCCCGCCAATTCTCTAGTCCCATGGGATCAAGATTTCTCATAGTACAACCCTTATTTTAAGGCCTCTTTCTTTAGTTGGAATATTTAGTTTCCTATGTCTATAGTGGATAGCTCAGTAGCTCCACAAATGCCTTTATTTTTTAGTAAATCCCATAAAGCTAGCAAAGATAGCTCTACTGCGAGCGAGTAGCCTTTTCCAAAGAAGCTCTAAGAGCTGACTTCTTTCTTTCCTTGTCAAAGTTAGGGGATGTCAGGAGTGAGGGAGTGAAATGGAAGTTTCACTGTGAGAAGTCTAAGGGTAAAATATCCCTAGTCTGGTAGCTTTATTTAGTTATTTAAAAGTTATGTTTTGAGTATGAGTTCCTCTTTTGACACAATAATAAGTAGTTAAGTTACCATGTCCAGTATCAACAATGCAGTCTACAGATGTGGGCACAGAGTCGGATTTGTAACAGATTCATTCAAAGAGGTTAGTTACCCTTCTTTGATTTAAAGATTTGGTTTAGTGATAATGGCTCTAGTCTGAGAGCTTAAGCTATGAGTTTAAAAGTTAAGTATGGGCGCCTCTTTTCTTTAACCACAATAGGGTTCAAGCCTAGCGTGCAGAAAACAGAGAAGAAGCAGGAGCCAAGCAGTCCACCTTAGGGCTAATTTCCCTAAAAGAAGCAGTCAATGGTAGTCGACACCAGTTTAGTTACCATAGCCCTAGTCTTTTTGCGGACTCAAGGTGACTTCTAACCAGGAGTTCCTCAGAGTACACAATAAAGAGTGCCATTGGCGACTCTGGTTTCGGGTTAATCTCAATAGTATGATAGCATATGTTAGGTAGTTACAAGTGAGATAGATGTGTAACTAACCTCTAAAACTAAGACAAGGCCCACCAATTGAAGGGAGGTAACAAGTTTGTGAGGTTGCTTGCAAGGCGAAGTAGATCTTGAGAATTAAACAACTTCCTCAGATACTCTTTTATGCTCCTTCCTCTCCTTTCCAGTCGAGCTATTGAATTCCTCAGTAATCTAATCCATTCCCTCCTTCACTGCAGCTTCAGGTCGACAAAAGAAAAAGGAGGAAGGAAGTAACTCTAGGACTTCACTCAACAAAAGAAAAGTCTGAGATGGCTACGGATTTCGGACTAGGCAAGGAGAAGAGAATGGAAGAGCTTGCTGACGAGGCAAGAGACTAGAGGAGAAATCTTGGTTGCTTCCTCAAGCGGGGTCTTAATGGAAGAGCTTTACTTACTGACTAGGAAAGGATAATGGTCCCTTCGAATCCTTTTTCTCTTGCATCTTCATGGCTTATCACTTATTTTTCTAAGAAGAAAGGCTTTTATCTTCTTAGATTAACAAACCATATGTTCTCTCTCCTTCTCTCAAACCGAAGAAAGAAGGCAGAATGGTAAGAGGGATGACCTTATATAATTATTAGATCTGTTATATGGTTGATCTTCATATTATTAGTTATCCTACTATCTATTTCTATGCATCAGTCAAATATCTGAGGCTTGCTCCCTTTTTTCTACTTCTTATCGTATTGAAGACTTGCTTTCAAAGCAAAGGCCTAATGGAGTCCTAAATCCAACCTGCTTATAAAGGGGCCTTCCCTCTCATTTTCTATCTTCGAGTTTTCTTCCTTCTGGATTCGGGCCTTGCTTTTCATTTTTAGTTTAATAATTGGATTTACCCTTCTTTCGAGTTTTAAGAAAGTTTCACGAAGTACATCTTCTTCTCTGCCCTCTCCTCTCCCCAGTGCGGAAGGAATGTAATCGCTTACGGTTAGATGAAGAAATGGTCAAGTTCTGAGCTTAACTTACTTAAGTGCGTCTAGGGTCAGGTGGTACTTAAGGGAATCTAACTCTTCAAGGACTCTTAACTCTCGTTACCTCTTAAGAAAAAAAGAAAGATCAGGTCAGGGACACCGGTATACTATACAAATATGAGTCAGGAAAGGAAGCGAGCTTGACTATCGACTATTAAGGAAAGGAAAGATGCTATCTTAGCTCACGTGAAGCTGAGGTTCCTTAAAGAGCGCCCTAATCGAAATCAAATAAGGTAAGGAGAGAGGAAAAGGGGGCTTACATGAAGCGTGAGGAATCTTGGATCATTAAATATTCAAAGGAGAGCACAGAAATAGAAGTTCTTTTATCAATTGGATTGATTGAATGGCTAGCTTGATTGAGTACCGTAACTACAATACAATAGCTTTCTTGATCTTGAGTAGACTATTCGCATTAGGAAAAAATAGCTCCCGGGGATTGAATCTCTTTTATCCCCTAACATAGTAATGTGAGCTTGATAAAAATCCTTTCCTCCTTTATATTAGTAAGTCCTTTACTAGAATACTATGCTTGCTGCTTATGGCTCACGATCCATTACCTCAGCCCTTTCCAGTCTCCTTGCTCTCAATTTTCGAGATGCCCCCTATTTGAGTTTGAGTAAGGTGGTCTATCATAAATTGATAGGGTAGGGCACCTTATTGAAAACTAAAGTCAAGAAAAATAAAGGGTTGTATCAAGTACAGATGTTGAAGAAAGCCTTACTTTACTCCTTTCAAATAAAATGGATGAGGGTTGGGTGGAACCGCCTTTATTCAAGAAGTTCCATGCCAATCAAAGACCTTTTAGAATGGAAGCTTCCGGGTTCTCTCATGAAGACTTCGAAAATTTAGTCAGGCGGGTCTGGGAACAACAGGATCAATCTCTGCAGAGTACTATGGCCTCCTTCAAGGAGTCTTGTCTGGGGAGAACTTACGAAGAAGAGACGGCTTCTCAAGTGAATTGAAGGCATTCAGAAGTACCTCAGGCTTGATATTTTCCCCTTGTTTGGTAGTAGCCTCTATGTCGTAATTCCAAGGAACATCATGATTTCCTGTGTAAGGTTCCAATTGAGGGAGGCTGATAGTGATGGGTCCCTTTAAGAGTGGATAGGTGATAACAATCGGTTTTGGGATGGGTCTGAGTGTTAGGGTTTGCAGAACCTTTGGTGCGGCCAATGATGTGCTTGGAATGGTGATGACAAGGGGTAGCGGTTGTGTAGATCTGGGGTAGGTGGATCGGGGGACTGATCCTTGGTAGGAAACCACCATAGGCCTATTTGGTGCATTATGAACGATCTGGGAGATAACGTTGTGTAGATCAGGGAAGTTCCTGTGTTGAGGCTGAATCGGAGGGCATATCATGTTAATCTCTGTGCAATCCTCGTCTTTCACCTTAGGCCAAATGAGCCTATATTTGAGTGAGATGGGTGGTTGTATCTGGGATATCTTTCTCTTCTTGCATAGACTACTACTCTCGGATTCATCCTACAATGAAGGGAATGGATTCTTCAAAGCATAATACGCATTCCTCCCTCGCCAATAGAAACTCAACAACTGATGGTCTAGAAGATCTTGGATCTGATACCTATGATGGTAGCAATCATAGGTCCAATGACATATACCTCCTATATGATATTCACATCTTGCATCTAGAAGGAATTCTGGAGCCTGAGGATTCACCGGTTTAGGAGGCATGGGAGTGACCAGTTTTGATGCAATAAATTCTGGAAGTAGACGAGATGGCAGAATTGGGAGGGGATCGAATTCCCTCTTCTTTTTGACCTGTTTGTCCATTTCTTCTTTGTGCTGCTAGACTTGAGGGAGGAGTTTGGTGGGCTCTATTCCCCTGGAGGATTCCATAGTTGTCATTAGTTTCACCATTATCTTCATTTGTCCTTTGACCTGCTCTAACTCCCTCATCATATGTGTTAACTCGGACCGTTCGGTTGATGTTGCTTCTTCGGAACCTGCTCTTATTCCTCAAGGAGGAGTCAAGCTATGGTAGTTGTAATCTACATCCTCTTCATTTATTTCTTCCTTGATTCTAATTCGCACCCTAGATCCTGGGGAAGTAAAGAGATTATAAGGGTCAAATTTCCCTTGTTGATCCCTATGCTTCTCAATATAGGTGCGTGCATCCATCCCGTGAAAGTCCTGGTTAAAGTTCCCATAAAGTAGCTTGTCAGCCACATTAGGGTAAACGTCATTCATCCACTCATCAATTTCCTTCTTGACTATCTCCCTTTCAGCATGATCTTGCTCCTCCGGATTCTGTTATATCTGATTGAAGTCATTATCTTCCAAGATCGGTAGAGTCTCTTGAGGAGGTATGAAGCAGCATCCTTTGTTTTCCACAGTTTCTTCCAGCGAACCCGTTATGGGTCCCGGGGTATATGTTGGTACAGGGGGATAGTCATCCTAGGAAGGAAGCAGTGGGATCAACGTAGGATCAGGCTCAGAGGGCTTTGAGTATTGGACATAATAGTCAAACTTCCCTGAGTGTTCAACTAAGTGGCCGGTCTCCTGCTTTATATATTTCTTTTAGAAACTGTTGGCTGGACTTCTTCTTCTTCTTTTTGATTTTGGGGAGATCATCACTCTCATCTTGGTAGGGTAGTATGGTGTCCCGTTGATCTTATAGGCTATGATGGGGAACACACATTCTGTTGCAGGTACAAGGACTCCTTTTTTGAAGAGCACTGTGAGAGCGGCTTTGGTGAACACATCTTGATAGATCGGAGTGCCATCACGATGATTTGCAATGATAGGGAAGTTGCGTGGATAAGCAGCAAACGACAATCCCTTTTCGATCTTGGGAAGCACATCTGCATAAGTAACGCGACAAGGTGGATCCCGCTGGTAACGAGCTAACCAGATTAACTTCATCTATTTTTTCCCCTTTTTTGTATTCAGATGGACTTTCATTCTGGGAGGAGTGATGGGTCTTCTTTCTGAGAAGACTCTGCAGGGTCCTCCTTCAGCGTTAAGGATTGGATTCCTTCGCAAAGATCCCAATCCCAGTCTTCTGATGGATCCATAGGCTGATCCTCTGTTTTGGATTGTTTATTCCTCCTTTCAGTTCTCCTCTTTCTTCTTTTTTTGGAATATCCCAAAATTGGTTATGAAATATGTGTTCCCGGGGGTGACATATGTCACAAAACAACCTTCCCACTTGACGTCACAAGTATTCCAAGTGCCTTCTTGTCTTGGAAAGGTTTTCCATTGGGAGCTCATGCAATAATACGTTGTTCCCATCTGGTGGGCTTTATAATTCCCCTAAGTAGGGAGTGAGAGTCTTGAGATTGACTATTTCTTGGTAAACGGGTGTGTCGTCATCGTGATAAGCAATCAGAGGCAAATCCTCTTATGCCACTTGCCAGAGAAATTTTTCCTTGATTCCTTGAAGAAAATCATCAGGAGTTAAGTTGAACTGTCGTTCGAACTGATATTTCCTGAGGTACAAGGATGTCATACAGACTGATACGACATTATCTTCCTCTATATGATTCAGACGGACCTTGGACCTGGGGGTTATAATTAACTGGGATGGATCGAACTCTTTTGTGGTCAATTTCATTGGTGGACGATCCTGCCCCAGTATTTCTTTCATGCGCCGGAAGTGGATTCTTAAAAACATTGGTCTTGCTTCTTGTATTAAGTTGGGCTTCCTATCCTAAGATCGACATTGAACTCCCTTAGTCCCTGTAATTGTGGTTGATCATGAATATCCTGAATCCTATGCCTCAAGTTGTAGCATCTTTCAGTCCAGTGCCATGGGCTTCCCATGTGATAATCACAGCGAGCATTAGGATCATATGTACGTGGCGGCGGATCTGAAAAATGCTTTGGAGGTATAAGATCAGGATGAATAGGTGCCCTTCATAACAACCTTTGAAAGAGCTTTCATGAACCAATGCCCAAAAGTGGAACTGCAAAAACCGAGAACTCAGTCACGCGTCTGGTAACCTGTTGAGATCAGGCTATGGCCTCTTGTCCTTAACAAAGGAAATGGAATGGAATCCTTTGATTCCTTTTTCCATCCAAGAGACTCAACTAAGGCACATCCCATGTTGTGCCACCCCGCCGGCTCAAGACAGTTCCATTGCAAAACTATCTCCCCTCATTTCATACGCATTGGACTTATCATCTCCCTCGTTTGCTCCGTAATGGCGCCCCCACCTTCATAAGCCTTAGACTAAAGATAAGTGTAAAGAAATCCTAGACCTAAATATTGGAGGACCTTCATATCTCTTTGGGAAAAAATCTCGAATAAGTCCCCAATCATAAGCCAAGGAATATTGAGAGAATCGGCTAGCCATTTCATATTTTACCCAATAATATTATGATTATGAGGTAATGTATGACTAGAATAAATAGCATAAATGAAAGAATTGAAAGGATCCTCACTTCAGCATGCAGTTCCGCGTAGTATCTCGTGTTTGAGAGTGATCGATGCTATAGTATTGTGATTGGTTGATCAATTGAGTTAATACTGTCTTTGCGGAGTCTTATAGAAGTAGCATATGTGCTTGAATCATCCTTTCTTTGTATAAACAACTAGTCTTCAGAAAAATCTATTTTTCTTGTTTTATTTTTATTGTTTTGTGAACAGGAACTTAAACATTAACTGATTGAGCTACAACCAAAACAGCCTTAGGCAAGTATGAAATACAACCAAGGACAACAGATGTGGATTCATTAGCTGCTTTTTTTAGGATTCTATACCTGAAAAATCGCTTTAATAGGCTAGGGTTGGGTTTAGGAATAAGGGTAGAATTGAAGTTTCTATTGAATTGATTCAGATCGTTGTTTGATTAAAAAATGAATATCATATTTCCATTAAATGAAAAGTTTTAGAGGAACAGCTGATTCCCCTATTGATTCACCTCCTACAACCTCCGAAGTGGATAAGATTCCAAGAGCATCATCTATACCAGAATATGAAAGTGGAGATTATACGTTAACATTTCACATAAATGTGCCTCCTCCAGTCTCTCTAAGCGGAGTCCGATTGCAACAAGTAGCTGTGCTATGCCCGATTGGAATCTTTAGAAAATATGAGGCTTATAACTGAACTGCTCGCTGCAATGGAATAAGTGGTCTATGACATGTGGTGACAAGGATAATGGAATAGGAGGAGGGGATGCCCGACCTTGTGTTCAATATTTCATACGTAGACTATCTAATATCTATATATTAAGAAAGAGTTTCCAGCGAGGCCTTAGGAGCATTTCTCCTGGTCAATTCCTATGATTGTGGTATAGTTCAAGCATATCATGAGTGACCTTCTCCAAGGATCTAGCAAGCTACGATTTCCCTGTTGGTGTATAGAGAGAGTCACAACAAAGAAAGGGCCTCGTATGGTTGTATGTCCTTAATTATCATATTCATTAGAAGAAGCCCAACCTCAACTGAAACCTTTCACATTGTTTTAATGAGACACCTTTCTTAATGTATTAAAGATAAATAAAGTAAATGTATGTTATTTTTTGTTTCTCTTTAATGCTTGTTGTTTTTTAAGACTGTTGCTTGCTTTCAAGGTGCTCTCGAGTCAACGGGAGAATCGATCAATCGCCACAGGTCTCAGGCCATTTATAAAAGGTTGACCACCGTCCTTTTCTTGGTTTAGGGATTAGGTTAGTGTGCTCTGTGAATGTGAGTATTTCTTATTCCATAATGCATGTAGATGATTCCAGTTAATGAATATAGTAAAGATAGAGTCAGAACCCTCCGCACCTATAGACCTACCTTTATTGAAGTCGGATCAAGTGATAGAAGACCTGGTCGTAGACCACTGTGGATCCACAATTCTTTATAATATACCACACTTCTACGCCATTTAGTAGTAGCTAAATCCCAATATGTTCCCTCTCTTCTTCATTGCATTCAATCCTATAATATACTGACAGATAATAGAATCCCCTTTCAGCAGATTCAAGTATGCAACGAGAATCACCGACTAATGCGAGAGTGGCAACCCACCCTTCAATAAAAAAAATTTCACTCTTGTTCCTGAATTTTGTGCTCTTTCCTGGAAATCTTTATTTGTTTTTGAAAAAACAAATCCCTCGGAAGTGCTGCAACCCATTAATATCTATGGACTTTTGGGGAGAAATCAAAGAGAAATTTGAGGCAGCAGAGGGGCTTCCAAAGCACAAGGCCACAAATCCCCATGTACGGGAAGGTTCCCAACATCCCACAACTCACCGCATATCTAATGAGAAAGATTCCCACTAGAAATTATTCTGAATGGGACAAAGGTAAGTCATGCTCGTCTTAGGGTAGGATATCCATCAACCTTAAATCAGAGGAACTTCTCCTTTTTGGTTGACAACCTCTGACTCGGTATAATATAGCCAGGTACTCTTCTATATAGTCTATAGGCACCACTATAGTGGGCCGACTAATAGGGTCCCATCTTGTGTCGGGTTAAGGCTCCACCTCATGTTGGGTTAAGGGCTCAGTTGAACCCAATTTCATCACTTGTAGTCTACTAAGAGTACTGAGCTTGGCATTCTATTAGAGTATAGTACTTGAGATATAGCTTTCTTTCCTGGTCTTTTATTAAACCTCTACTATCCTAATTCAGTCTATAGGCTTTGGTTTAGGTTCAATATTATAAGTTGAGCTTAGGTCCATCAATAAATCTCTCATAAACCCCTAAGCTGAATCTATATGGGGCCTTGTGTTAGGCCTAGCTTGTGTCTGTAAGGTATAATAGAAGGCCTTCACCTATGGTTTCACCCATACTTTAAAATATTTTCATTAGGACATTGTAATTCTCTAAGAGGGTAGTGAGGCTTAGATTCCATAGACTTCAACCTGCATTATATTAGAGTAGAGTACCTGAAGAGAAGCCTACATCCATTTTAGAATAGGATCTTTTATGTAGCCCATCTCATAGAGAGTTCTGTCACTTGGTCTGAACCTATTTCTTCTATTCCTATGATTCTATTAGAGTAGATTCAGGTACTCTGTCTATATATTCTTTTAGGATGATCCTTAATATATATAATTATCAGCCCATATCATGTTGTGCTAAGCTCATTTATCTTATTAGGTCTGACCTTTTGTACTCTGTGGACATTCAGCCTCCCTATCAGTCTTTTTCATTTTCCAAACATATCAGACATCTTTCATATTGGATGATCTTAGAAAGCACCTAAGTGTTGGAAATTTTCATGATACAGGTCAACCTCCTATCAGTGAAATAAGCAAGAAAATCGCTCTAGGTGAAAAACTCAGAAAATGACTTTCGAAAACTATTATTGTAGATCGACATCTGAGGTGGCCCAAACCTAGGTTGTGACACTTTGTGTTGAGTACACAATTCATATTGGAAGTTTGTTTAAACAGTACGATAAAGAAAATTATAAAGAATTGGACTAAGTCTTGAGATACTTTTTTATATTGGATTCTTTAATATAGCATCAACATGACAATAACATTACAAAGTGATATAGGCATTTATCCCATCCATCAACTGAGAAAGACACCTACGTTACACTAACAGGAGCATGATTCTTTATTCAAAACAAAAATACATTATGAAATGAACCCACATATAAAAGTGGGAGGTTCTTCTCATTATTTGTGTTTGTACATTTATTCATTATTGCAATTCAAATAACACCTCCACTATACTAGTTATGGAGGGGAGGATGGAACAAGGTGTTTTGAACCATATACTACTGGAATGAAACGCAGCCTCGGAACATAATTATTCTTCTTGCTCCATAGGTTGAATTACCGAGATGGTGGAACTAGGGGAAGAAAGTATCCCCCTTTTACAACGGATAAGAGTGGGTATCATCGCTTTCCCTCATGTAGCTATGATGCCATTCATAAACAACACAAGAAGAAGAAAAATCCAAATCATTATTTCCCATCACTGGAAAACAAATTGAGTTGTAGGCTTCAAGGTAAGGGACCTAGATTATATACTGTTGTAGAAGCAGAATCGAAAAGGTTGGTTGAAAGGTAAGGATATCATGATTGGGTGATTGGTTGGAAGGTTAGGATACTACCTATATTATACTGGATTGACTGGTTGCGGGTCCTTCGGATCATGGGCCACAGGTAGAGATCACTGAACATCATTTGGACAGGCTAACAGAATCAATTGAGTAGCGACCTTTTGATGGCTTTCATTTTCTGGGCTATTTGGAAGGGTGAACTAATTATGTATATAAGCAGTCAAATAAGAGGATGGGCCTAACAAGCAGTCAATGAATGTTAGAACCTCCCTGAAATACATGAAGTATCTGACTATCTAGATTATACGGAGGGAGGAACTCAATCTATTACTTCTAATTGTATATGACGAGTTGTGTATTTATTCAAAAAGTTAGACAGTGGATCAAGAAACCTCCACCCTTTTACGAAATCTGGTCACCGGTAGGCTAAGATCCTTTCTAACTGTGCTTTGAAGAAAGCCCTTAGTTCAGTTTCGGCACTCAAGTTCCAGTGCTTGTAGAAAGGTCAATACGGTGTCTAAAGACGGCTTTCCTATTTCAATAAGGCAAGCATGAAAGTGTCACAGAGAAAACTCTCAATATATATAAGTACCAGCCTCAATACTCTAATCTAACAGTGCCATTTATCCCCCCGGATCCCCTGTTTCTTTATATTATTGGATGATAAGGCATGTCTATCCAGGTTTTATCCAGCATTTTCTCCACTATCAACCACAAGAATGGTGATTTTTCCTGCCCTACTTTCCTCTCCCACGGAAAGAGCTCGTTCACCAAGTCTGAATTCCCACTTTCTCGTCTATGTCAGTATAATCTAGATAGTAGACTTCTTTCACAGGATAAAGCAAATACTACCGTGTTTAACCCTTTTCCGCTTCCAATATATATCAGTACCATTCCTTACTAACATTCTAGCTGACTAGCTGAAGGAGAGACTTTACCTATACTTAGAGAGGGGGTTTGTAGCTTGTCTTTCTTTGCTAATTCAAAAGTGTGTAGTGATCTTTCTAGAGGAAAGGCAGACTTGAAACTAACTTACAGCCAATATATATCAGTACCAGGCTCTGGAGGGAGCTTCCTGAGTTAGACCAACTCGGCCACCGAATCATCTGAATGGAATGTATTTATTAGGAAAGCGGCTCTATATAGAGTGAGTACTAACACTAAAATATCTCAACAAAGTCACTCCTTGAACAGAGGCCCGAGCCCTTTAAGGATGGATCAAATAGGTGTTCCGTGGACACTATTAGAAGAGTACTGAATTAGCCCTTTCTTTTTAATTGAAATAAATAGTTGTATACCCATACGAAAGATAATAAATAGATAATCAACAATAAAAGAAAATAAAAAAGTTCCCATAAAGATATATAATCGGTAAAGGCCTGACTCTATTACTTGTCAGGAATAGCGGCCTTAGAGGTGTTATCTTATCTTTAAAACATCCTTAAAGGAATGACCTGGTGAATCTTATGGCCAGGTTTCTATAAATCATTTTAATGAGAGTTTAAAAAAAACAAATAAATGAGGGTCCCAAACCTTCAATATATATCAGTACCATAGTTGAAATCTATGTGGCGTCAAATTAAAAAGGATGGTTTTTCGACCTATAACCTTGGCTCAGTTGGTGGGTACGGTTTACTCACGAATGAAATCCCTTAAAGAAGGCATCGCTTTCACTACGTTTCAGTGACTGGTACTGATATATATTGTCGGTGATTTTTATTATAAATAAGTTGATCAAGGAGAGGAGCGTAGCGACTCGGGAATGGGGCGGATCAGTAAAGAGTGACTTGCGCGATGCATATATATCTGGGTAGAACTCTCGGTATAATTATGATAGTCGATGGTTCGGGGAAGGATCGATTGGGTGTCCTGGGTTCAATAAAGATAGGCGATGATACGCTTCACCATTCCATCTATGAGGCTATATTCTCGTTGATTCGAGTGCTTGGGTGGGTTGAAAAACCAACATCGGCATTTTTGAAATAGATTCACTTTGACCTTGTCTAAAAATATTTGGGAATAATTGCGTCAGTTCGCTCTACACTATCCCGAAAGGACATAGGATCAGCGCATTTCATAGCTATCATCGTGGAATCCGTCAAATTCAGGCGGGTGGAAGCTTTTCGGTACATGGCCTTGTGTTTTCATCAGCCGTACGTTGTTGATCATGTCATCTATTAATGATCTGATGAAACTAGAAATAGAAGAAAATCTAGGTTTTCTTCACACGAATTAGCAGCCATGAGGTCGACTTCCTTGCTTGACAGTATAGCCTGCGGGTGAAATACTGGATTTCAGATTTGGGAATGATAATGGTGAGTCCATTGAATGAGAAAGAATGAGCGTCAGCCTGTATCTATAGTGTCAACTTGACGTGCTGAATGACTATGATCAGAATACTTTCGGCACTGATATTTCTGCTAATTGGATCGGCAAGGGCTCGGGCTTAGTACCATGAGGTTGCAATCGGGCCACCAAGTCCATTATGTAGTCTGGGCAGCCTCAAGGAGTGGACAGGGCATAGAACATCTTCGTTTTTCGATCATCAAATTGGAAGCGATATCAGATGTGAGGATTCAAATCGATCAATCAGATGTGGGGAACAGGGTTGGTAATGAACTTGAGTGGGTGAGGTAAAGGTGTTGAAATATGCTTTACCGTCAATCCGGGAGGAGGGGGAAAGACCTAAGGGAGTTCCCTTCATCAGTATAAAGAAGCTAAGAGCATAGCAGACGGTGCAAACAAGCAGACATGCAGCCATGTGAGACAAGTGCTTCTATTAAGTGTGAAGCAAATCGGTTCACTCCATAGGAATCAGTCCGAAGGGGGAAGCGGGCCGAATGGAAATCCCCCCCCCTCTCTTTCTTTAGATAGAGCCTTTCACTAAAGGGAAGGTTCCCAAGCTTGGCCTCCTGGAAGTAGCACTACTTTGGCGATTGGAAAGACATATCCGAGTAGCGCTGCCTGAACGAATCGTGGGTGTAAAGCATCAAGTGGAGGCGCTGAATCCTTGCAAGAGGGGGGAAGACCGGTCAAAGCCAAGTCCAGACGAGCTGGCCAAAAGGCATAGGGCCAAGGCTCGTAAAAAATCACTTATTTTCATAAGGTGGTTGGAATAGACTGACATCAAGGGAAAGTTCACTTTATCTCGATTCCTCTCTTTCTACAAATCTTTCTTTCCAACCCACTGCTCTGCCCCCTCTAAAATATGGCATCAAGGTCGGAAACTCCAAGGGTCATGCATCAACCTGATAAGGTAAGGGGTTGGTACTGATATATATTGACTGAATAAATAGGTCTATCCTATAAAGACGGGCTAGAGTCAAATCCAAGTGCTGGCCCATTAGTGGCAAAAGGATGAAGAAAGTTTGCATATTAATCAAGAATCTTATTTGTAAAAAAGATGTGCCTTTCTGCTTCTATGGCTCTTCACTGATAGGTATAAGGAACTTGTTCATTGGTGGGGTTTGTATTTTAGAGTTTCTGTTTGATTAGTACTCTTCTAATATTGACTTGACTATTAGAGTAGAGTACTCAGCGCGCGAGCCCTTTCTTTCCTTCTCATCAAGATGAGGTGTTCAGGAAATCTAGCCTTGAAAACTGTGAAATACCTCCTAGCATCCTCCCTTAACTAATTATATTCTACCTTTTCAGGCACAAAATCTCATTCCGAACTACGTGAACCTTTGGCTAAGTCATCATCAGGCGCATGCTCCGAAGCTAGCGTTAATCAACAGCCTCTGATTCCCCAGCTTCAACCCCCCCTACTCTTTGAAGACAACAACTCAACGATCAATTAGGAATCCTGGTTATACATATAATGATGAAGTTCGGGACTCCTTTGTCGAGACCTAACTCCTAATTGAAAAGCATATCGAGGTCGCCGACGGATATTCTCGTCAGTCTGTCCTTACCCTTTAGAAAGGGTCAGATCTTTTATATCTCGGCTACTGAACCATATTCGATAAGGTGTATGATCTTTTAGAACCTTTGGAGCCCTTATTGTCATTGTGGAAGGTGGTTTCATCATACCACAGCTGTAGGTGTTCTATGATTCAACTCCGAAGAGCGATTGGAATCTAATATTGAGTTGAGAGCGAATGGGCGGATGCGATTCATAAAGAGTCTATAACGGAGGTTGGGATGCGAGCAAGAAGTTAGTTGAGTTCCCGTATTCGTATTCAGAATCGTCATTGGTGGGTGGATCTGTTGAACAAAGGTATCATGGGGTTGGTTGTGATCAATAGTCGTAGTAGTAGAAAAATGATAGAGTGTACTCGAGTGGTGGTGTTGAACTGTGAACGAACTGCCTATGAAGCAATATGGTGCTTCGGATCCGAAAGGTGGACTACTGGATTGTCCAAAGGAAATATGCAGAGATGACCTGACCAATCGTAACCAACCGATCATGCGATGGAAACCCCAAAACGTTTTGAGTATCCTAGACCATTCAGCGATGGTGCTAGAATAGTGGAAATGGGGGTGCTGCCCCACATTATCAATGAGTACCAAGCCTATGCTTTCCACTGCCAATTGAGTATAGATGGATCTCTGGAAGGTCAATTCAACTAGAGCTAAACTAGAAATGATATCTCCTGGCCCAATGTGCTGAAATGGATTCTTGATTCGAAACCCATTCACCAATACGAGTTTTCTGACCTACTGCCTTGCCTGTGGAATCGAACCACAAAATAGGAAACGAACCAGAAACACATCCAATCTGGTTTCTTTCGTTCGATGCCATTGGATAGTCGTCGATGCACCTTTTCGCCGAAAGGGGGAATGGTGAAGGAATTTCAACTGGACCGCCAATTCCACTCGATCAGTCAGGTGTTTTTGTCGCGTGTAGTAGTTGTGATCATTGATGTCCCGTTTGTAGCTCGTTTGATATCTCATTGTCCAGTTCGCTCTTTTCTTGTGCCGAAATTGTGATAGTAGTTGGCGTTGGAAGATGGTCAGTTCTCTGTTCTGAACATTCCCTGGCAGTTGAAGACACCATTTAAATCTTAGTGCAACCACCAATGAGTTCATTCAGTACTCTACTCTAATAGTCCTTCTCCCACACCTCGAATGGAGCGAGTCGACCTACGGAATTTCTCTTGAGTGGATGAACTTGAAGGCTCGTATGACACTATTAGAAGAGTACTTGTGATGTTCTATTTATACTCGGTATAATATAGGTTGTAGGCCCAACACACAACTCTCATCAGGGACCGTTTGGGGACTTCCACTATACAAAGGATGCCAAGCAACTTCCTATGGAAATGTCATGGGTCAAAGGCGCACCACCTGGAAGCAACTTGAACTTGAACCCTTCAGCATATTGGTGACACTAGAATCGTAGCATTGTTGGCAGTTCGCATTCCATCCGCCATACACTCCGAACCGCATCACTCTCCCCTCTTTCACCTCCAGGCGGTTGGGGGAATCTTCGGCCATGGGGATTGTATCACCCCCGGCTCACGGATCATTTCGGATCACGCTACCCTTTCGACCCACCTGCACCTGACCATCAAGACAACCACCAATGGAGTGGAAATAGGTACCCAATCAATAAGAGTAGTAGGGGTTCCACAATTAGTACTCTACTCTAATAGTGAATAGTTCGGACCATCTCCTGACCCTTTAGAAAGGGTAAGATCTTTTAGAACCTAACCCTTTAGAACCCTTAGATATAAGTAGAAGATACTTATATATTAATATTATATATAAGGTTTTAGAACTCGGCTACTGAACCCTATTCGGTATTCGGTGCTACTGAATATATAAGGGTTTAGAACTCAGCTACTGAACCCTATTCGGTTTCTAAAGAAAGGGTCAGGAAAGAAGAGTTTTCATGTTTCACCATTCACTCATACAGAAAGAGATTAACTGATTTATACTAAGGGTTCCAAAGTTCCCTTGTAGTATTTCAAAAACTTCGCCAATATTTAAGTCAGACTAGTAGGACCCTACAATTCAAAACATTATGCACAGATAGACCTGAAAGACAAACGAAAGGCTAAAGGAAGATGGCATTCTACAAAGGTTGCATTGGATAGTAGATCGCCGCATAACCACTCGGGACGAGTACTTTTACTATATAGTTTAGAGTAGAGTACTGATTGAAGTACGGATTTTCACCACTCACAAAGAAGGGCCTGTATGGGTGGCATCTGGGTATATATTTACATGAAGGAGTTGACTTACAACTTTCAAAGATCAAAGACGTTGACATGGGGTCTCAAACAGAGGTACTCGTCGATAGGATAAGTTGATTGACACTGACCTAGGCATCAAGCCAAATATTCATTTTGAAGACAAGGGAGCTAGTCTGACTTAAATAATCGTCAGATATTCTATATAGGTACTCTTCTATATAGTCTATTATAGAATACCATGACACTATCAAGCTTGTATCAGTGCTCATTTCCTGATGCACTATCCCAACACCTGCGGCACCCTTTGGCTCCGATGGCCTAACAGTTTGGGAATGGTCACGTACTAGACACAGTAGCAGTAGTTCAAGGGAAGAGGTGATTAGGTACTATTGGGGATCGTAGGGGGCAGCCAGGAAGTGGGGGGAGCACCATAGGTTTAAGTACCGCCACAGAACGTGGGTCAACAGAGTCAATCCAGTATGATAACTTTTTTCGAGCATCAATGAGAGCAGCAAAAATGGTGGTCAAGTGGGTGAAACGGTATGTGCGGTATCGGAGAGGTGGGACTACGTTATTGGAGTTGTGGCATGAACATCATCTGGGTTATCAGAGAAGGATGGTGCGCGGGTCGAATGGGAGCAACGGGCGGAGAAGGGCTCCGAGCATGGAACCACAGGATCTATTCAAGGAATGCCTTTGACCACTGAACCACTTGAGTTTTCAAACATATTTTCTACGCCGATATGCTATCATCTCGAATAGAAATCGAAAACCGACCGTCCAATTCAAATAGGAGTTTTCCTGGGGAGACAATAAACATCGCTCCCTTTGGTACCCCTTTGCCTCTTCCCATGTGTACGTCTTGGGGTTTCTGGGTCAATGGAACCAGTGCTCGCACTCGATACCATCTCTTCGCCTTCAGGCAATAGTGGACGATCTAACTAGTAGCTGCTTCCAACGATCGAATTGATATCCGAGCAAAACCAGTAGTAGTAGTACCATATCTGCCATAACAAAGTCATGTTCCCTGGTGGGTTCTTGCATTGTTCTTGGCCATATAGCATTGCTGATATATAGTCATAGTTGTTGGGATGGTCACTTGGTTGGTCGTTACTATGACCTGGGTGGATGCTGGTTGAATGCAATCCACACATTCACACCAAGCATGCCGTATAGAGTCGCTACACCAATAGCAGCATAATCAACATTGGACTCGACCAAACCTCTTGTTTGTTTTCCCACCGTGAGGACTTCATTTTGAGCTATGTCTTCCCCGTGAAATCAACCAGCACACCAGAGAAGGAGCCACTTGATCCTATTTAGTGCATTCCTGCTCAATAGAGAACGAGAGATGCTAGTAGTGATAGAACGAATGGGTCGGTTTTGCTATCACGGGAGAAGGGAGACGTCTTGAGCGATGAATTCTGCACTTTGATACGCCTATTGGAGCTTGACCGACTCCAGTAGTGAAATAGTAGATAGGGTTCCAGACACCAAGAGCCTCGTATTCTAGTAGTGCCAAAACGAGTTCCAGTAGTGCAAACGTACCTTCAGGATGCTCGATAGCTGCTCGATTCACGTCGTCAATCATTCCATCAAACCAACTCGGCCAATGAATTGAACTAGCCATTCCTAAACCATCTCCTTTTCCATGAGGTTCACTTCCATTTCCGTGTATACCGAACCTCGTGATGCAGTGATGGGATCATCAAGGAGTGCTGCTCGAGTGACGGCTTGAGCTCTGAAGAAAGCATATGGGATTTTTTTCCCACTCACTTGGAGTTGATTTGGTAGTACTTCCACCCTCGGAGTAATACCACCCATTAAATTGACAGTGTGCATTCCACTCCAATATCGATTAGATCTTGTATGCACTTTGAGATGCCCTCTCTGCTTTCCAGTGTAATGGCCATTTCCAACACTGCAGCTAGGCCAGGTTCAAGGTGTGGTACCATTATAGAAGCTGGGGCGACATGAAAGAAGTGGTTGATCTTATTAAATACGTACTTGAGGACCGAAAAACTGATTGAATCGAGCACTGTTGGGTTCCTCTGGGGGTAGGCTGCCTGATCACTGCCTGGTCTATTCAACTGGATACCTGGGAGACGGAGCTGGACGATGGAAATAGATATGTTCCACTGCGTTTGAACCAACCCAATCGTAGTAGCGTTGAATTCTGAAATCCTCCCTATCGACTCGAGTTGTGCCATTTCTATCCCCCAACGTGTCTCATTTGAACTCCATCTATGCCCCCAGATCGAAGGCCATTTCAACTGAAGGGTTGGTATAATATAGGTAGTAGTGTTGGCTCCCGAAGCACTATCGTGTTTGATAGAACCATCATAGGAACAACGATATTTCCTTTCAACTGCAAAAGGTGGAGCGAGTCGTAGCGGTTTTCGGGGCAAAAGAAAATGAAGCAAGGTTCTTTTGGGACATTGGAGTGGAATCAATCTAACTAGATGAGAGCCAAAACAGGTCCGTATCGAACCCACATAGGATATTCAATTCACATCTTGAAACACGGCATGCCCATAAAAATAAGAGATGCATTCGAAAATCATGGCCATTCTTTTGACCCTTTCTCCCCGTGGCCAGGTATTCTTCCTATATAGTTATAGGAAGAGTACCTATCAATAGCTGGTTGTTGCCCATGAACCGTCTTGCTGCTTCTTTGTCGTGTGGGAATGAATCAATTCACAAGGCGATCTGACTCAATTCAGTTACCCCCACCTATAAAACCCCCCAAGACATTCCAAAGTGTCACCACTCACAACTCACACTATTAGAAGAGTACTAAATGTCGATCTATTCAACTACACCATATCAGAATGTATATATAGTCATCGAGAATTAGAAACAGTAAAGTCTTCGGGGCTCAATCGCTAAGGGGAGGGGGTCACACATGAAAGGTCGAATATGACCCTACCTAAATCCTAAATCTAAGTAGTATATAGATGAATAAGTCAACCACAATCCACTCAAGAACCATTGGGCAGTCTAGTTCGATCGAGTACTGAAGTTCACAAGCCAGAGTATGCAGCAGGATACCCCACCCCCTTTCTATATAGTCTATAGGGGTATCACCCTGGATCATCAACCCCCCTTCCTAGAATCATGAATGCCAGACTCATCACACCAACCCCATTCCACAATGCCTGATTGGGTTTTCAGGCTTCCGATGATGACCACTATTAGAGTAGAATACTAACAATGGTGAGCCCCCTGCGAAACGACCCCAAATAGATGACGACTTTTCCGAAATGCATCAAGGGTAGGTGTGTTCCCGGTCCCCCTTGGATTATTGGATCTATCGATTGGATTATTGGAGTAGAGTAAGGACTCACCTTCCCATTGGTCTTTCTTGCACCCCATTCACCGTCAGGGTACCCAGGTGCACATGGATGGAGTAGTGGTCGGGCATGACTGGATTTGGGTATGAGTTGCTTTCCTGACCTGATTGAGCTGACGTTCCGTATTGGTAGGTACTGGGTTCCCACTTTCCGCTTCCGTTCTCCGAATAGATAGAATAGATGATCTCGCTTTCACTCCATGCTATCCCCTTTTCTAGTTGAGCGTAGGAATCAGCATTGGCTTCCCCGCTACTCTCGTTCAAGTGATGGTGTGCTCATGGGTTCGCTTGGAAACTGTGCTTCCAGTGGACAGGTTGGGTGAAACTTCAGTAATCTACTCTAATAGTCCTTCCTTCCGGCATAGCAAGGAAAAGGTATAATATAGGTAGCAGAGAATTCCCACCCCAATGGCGCCACGAGCCATACCTGGCCGAAGGTGTGGTGGTGTCAACTCATAGTCTACTACCTATATTATACTGAGAACCGTACCATTGCCCCATTGATCTGGAAAGTCGGGGGGGTCAACGGATCGCTCATCCCGGTGTATGAAACTAGAAGATCGATTGAAGCATTGGCCATCAGGCAATATATATCAGTACCAGAAGCTACTTCACCCGGTTTCATAGCCCCGTTTCCTATTTGATCGTCACCCCCTTCCAAATTTCAATAAAAACTCCAATATATCCTGGTACTTAATATATTAAGGTTTCATCTCTGCTGGTTTGATGCCCCTCAGTACTATACTCTAATAGTACTACTACTTATATTTTACCGAGTCGTGCCTGCCGATACTGATATATATTGACCATGCACTCGTTACCACTGCCACAGGTACTCTTCTATATATTGTAGGTCTTCCGGCCCAGCCGAAGGGGGAAGATTCCAATAGGATGATGAGTTGGCGGCATTGGTGTGCAGCAGTTGGCATATGGGAGTGAAAGCTGGGTGGTGAGGTTGGTATAGGCAGCTTGACGATCGGTACAGACCAAATGGTACAAACCACATTGTACTGTCTGTTTTCCTCTTATAATTTAGAGTATCCTACCTTATCTGACTATACCTTATAGGACCTGGGATACATTCAGTATCTGACTATCTAGATTATACGGATGGAGTACTTAGACCTTCCAACCGATGTGTTCCAAGCCTATAAATCGTTGTTGTTTAGCCAGCCACTTATTTCCCTTTTTCCTAGAGGTCTCTTTGAACTCGTATTGGTAGATCTTGGGCTGAGGGTCTAGGCCTGGGCTAGTTTGAGGCATTTTTTGTTCACCGGGAAGCCTAGACTTGACCTCCAATGCCCCTAACTTGTTGGTGTATGTTCCCATATGCCGCGCTCGCAACTGCCCCATCCATATATAGTCGACTGTTTTCGCTGGTCGCTCGTCTCTGAACCAATTTGATTCTGAACTCCACTTAAGAACCTCGTCGCTATTGAACACCTCCATTTCCATTCCTTTTTCCATCGTCCCATCGTTTTGAAACCCAACTGCAACTGCCCCAATGCCTTCTCTCGCACCCCCATCATCTCATATTCACAAGTTCGTTTTTGCCATCGGTACCAATTATCAATATAGAAGAGTACCTGGCTATATTATACCGATCACATAGATTGATATATCTTTCTTGGCACTTGTACTGATATGATATAGAGTCAGAAACTTGACTTGAAAGGGATTCTTGGTATTCTATCAATCTGATCTGATATTGAATACGAAAGAACTACCACTGTATTTTCTCCTCCTTTCGTCTACTGAGGTGTTTCCAAACGTGAGCCATGAATGAGAAATCTTGAAAGTGAGTTTTTACTCCAAGTATACCTTCCATTCAGGAGAGGGTTTCATTTCCTTCTTTGTTAGTAGGACCTTGGATCAGATGTTCAGTATGGGTAGTGGTTGCAATATCATTTTTGATGCAATCCTCCACGGTAGTCACTAGGCATTGAGAGGAACGAAATCATTGCTAGTTATTGTTCCTGATCTGATCTATGGTAGTGAGGAGGGATCATGGCGGTTGAGTATCAAACTATCAAGAAAGCCAATACTTATATATCAGGTACTCTTCTATAACTATATATAAGAGTACCGTAGAGTAGAGTACTGAGATTCCTGGTATGATGGCCCCTTATCTCTCTCTGTACTATCGTAAATAAGCTCTAGGAGGGACAGATGATTCTTAAACTATGGGATATCTAGTATAGGATAGGTTCTTTGTCTATATAGTGATTGAAGAAACCATTCTTCAAAAGAGGTTGATAGTTGACCGAGAAAGAATCCCCAGAGGGGGAGACTAGTCATGTATGCTATTCTTCCAAAGCTGACATGTCAACAGTACTCTACTCTAATAGTGGTGACTCTAGAATATTAGAGTAGAGTACTGAGTGTGACCAGTATGGGCGGAGGATGGGCCTAGTACTGATATATATTGAGAGTTTCAAGCAGGCATGACATCTCCAAATAACAAAGATAGGAACAGAGTGACAGCAAACAGAGATGAGGTTTTTTTGAAGTCTCACCATTGACTGAGCTGGACTAGGAACATCAATGAGAGCTCTTGTTCCCCTCTCCAACCGCTTCATCATGATTCCCCGTGGAAGAGCAGAGACCTTGCTGCTGCCTAGCAGTGAGATGTTTTTCTTTCCCTCACTATCCGCCTCATCCACCCCGCCGCCCTTCACAATACTCTACTCTAATAGTCTTCTAGTGTTTCTCAATTCGTGAACCCGGTGAGTGATATATGAAATTTCATAGATCATGTCGTGTATTGTATCTGACGATTGGAAGGCATGGCATCTAGCCCATACCATTCTAAGGGATATTGAGGTTTGAATCTTGTCCCCGCCTCATCACTTGAGATGTAGGGGTCACTCACTCCTGCGCAGGTCCTCTCTGATCAACTCATGAGGCCTCTATAGTAGCCTCTTGAGATCTGTCATGGCTTTCCTTATTGCTGATCATGGCTCCCATCATGAGACCCACAAGCTTATTTCTTCTCAGATCTAACGTGAAGCCACAATCAAATGGGCCAAGTTGCTAGATTGGCTCGATGCAAAAAATTTAAAGATAAAAAGGAAAATGAGCTCAACCAACCTATTTAAAAGATAAAAAGTAGATGTGCAAACCCCTCTGTTTGGTCATCTACTGGCCATACGGAGCAGAGGGGTAGAAGAACTCATTTCATTCTAGTGGGACCTAGAGGAGCTTAAAAGGTATGAAGTGTCTTTCTTCCTTTCCTTATTATTTATTCTTTTTCTGCTGGACTTATTTTCTTACATTCTTCCTTTCCTGATTACCTTGCTTTATGTCTTTCTACCTTTCTAGTATTAGTTGGAGTTGTAGTATGTCTGAATTTTCTACCTAGGAAGAAATACCTCTTGCTTCTTCCTCCCCTACCCTAGTATTAGAGCTAGGAACTGGGAAAGAGTAAGTGATAGCCCTACTAATCCTAGTGACTGGATACTTGACTACGCTATTCAAATCATCAAAGATAGTGTTGTAAAAGTTCACTCTCTATGGGCTTTCTATGTTGTAGCAGGGCTTTTCTTTCTGAAGAGATGGGCGTGATCGTCTTTTTTTAGGAATAGGCATGAGTGACATTCTATTAAATAGAGTAAGCAAAGGGAAAGGCCTACCATTAGTGGAAAGAGAAGAAGGCAGAGTGAACTAAGATGAGAGAAGTTGTAACTAGTGCAAGTGAGGGAATAGGCTCTGCTAGGTTGAAGAAAAGAAGAAATAAATATTATTCCACTCTAAAGGTAGCTCCTGCCTCGAGGTAATGAAATTTAGGAGTGACAGGCCGGATACTATGTAGCCGCTCATAGATAAAAGCAATCTTTGCAGCTAGTTGCTTGCTCAGAAGATATAGTCCTTCCTTTACAATTACAATATACTTTTTTTAATATAAAATCCTGAAGAACGGATCCATAGTAGCCATAAGGTCAGATGCCCAACCCCATGCCCTGAATGGAGAAGGAGCTGGTAGCGAAGGGGAAGAGGATATTGATTCTTCAGCATAAGGCTGAACCTACCGATTCCCATTCTCCTCTTATCCAGTCGCAAAGGCTATTATTGGAAAACCTAAAAGAGATAAGAATAAGCAAATAATAATTGGAAAAGAATAGGAAATACAATCTAGTTGAAACTGGATTCCTTTCAAACTATGAAACCAAGTGAGAAACTTGGAAAAGATAGAATAACGCAACTGTTGCAAAAACCGGGATTTTAGTAGTAGTTGCACCCCCTCGATCCCTCGTAATGAGGCGACAAGATTCTTCTCATAATAGTCTAGGGTCAAAGGAAGCACTGAAAGTGGGTATGCCCAAGTTGGAATGAATCCATAACGGAACTGAACTAGGAAAGAACATAACTTCAACCACCTCAAGTGGATCCATCAAGCTTTCTAAGTCTTTCTATCATCATACTTGTGTTGTGAAGCCGGTTCTAAACCTCAAGAGTTAGGAAAGACAACCTTCACTAGAAACTGCACCTCAAGCTGAACCTTCACTCTAAGCTAGGGAAGGCAATCAAGTAAGTTAAGGAAGGTCTTTAAGGCAATCCAGAAAGAAGGGAGCTAGCAAGGAAAGGAAGGGAAGGAAGCTAGCAGGAGCCAGAATCAGACATGTAAGCCAAACTAGTTTACGAAGGCAATCCAATCTGTTGAATCCGACTTGAAGTAAATTCTCGCAAACATGCCTACCCACATCTGAACCAGTACCAGAACCAGAACTGAAAGCTGGTGAAGGGCATCTGACTTGTGAAGCTGACGGGGTTTCATGACACGTGCATATTCCAATCCAGTCTATTTACAAATTGATAAAATCCCACCCATAAACCGTACTGGAACCTGTACCTGAACTAGTACCAATACTAGAACTTCCAGCTTTTGAAGCCCACTAGAAAGACAGAATTAGACTTGAAGGTAAATCCCACACTCGCGGCTACTATCTCCCCCCAAGAAAGACAGAAAGACGAGAACGATAAGTGGAAAGAATAATAACTTCACCTTAACTAAACCTCAACCTGAACCTCCTAGGCAGGGAACCAGCACTGTAAGCTCATGAAGAGAATGCAAAGCCAGTAACTACCAGAACTGAAAGTAGAATGTAATAGCTCGACCTTGATGGGGGAATAACTCAACTTAAAAGGAGAGGAGGAGCAGAACAAGGGGCACCCGAACGGAAATCTCGGGCTCAGGAAGTCAATCTGACTGTAGAAGGAACTTTTCCAGCTTGTGAAGCAAACTATAAAGAAGTAGGCCCTTATTTAATGAATTCATTTAGTAGCATCCATAAAGTCATCCCGTACCGCTGATCATGCTGCTTCAAGCTAGGGAGCTGACAAGGAAAGGAATTATTACCCTCCTCATCTCTATCTCTCCCCACCGAAACATGGTCACACCATGGGAACCAAGATAAAGCAAACCCTCGGTCAATCAAATTGCATCTAAGCATATCGTGAACAGAGTTCCGAGTCTCTAAGACCCTCCCTACTCTAATTAATCTAATTCTGCATTCACAGCTTCTTCTTAAAGGGATATATTTATGGAACTAAAAAAGCTAGGTACTTGACCCTATATAGTTTCACCCCGGGTGTGGGAGATCCCATCTACCTTTCCTCCAAGAGTGGCTATGCCGATTCTTGAAAAATCTATTATCTTCCCTACCTTTCTTTCTCCTCTTGCTTCACTCTCCCTTCTGTCTTTCTTCAAGAGTCAGATAAGAAAGGGCTGACTTATCCTACCAGCTAATAGGGATTTTTTCACTCGAAGTTCATTCTTCAAGACCTTGAGGCGGTGAAAGTAATGGAATGTCCACAGATTCGGCTTAGTGAAAATAGCCCTAGTTTGATCTTCTTATATATAAGACTTTGTAATTCAATAGATTCCTATAAGGATTGGAAATGGGATTAGTAAGCCTCCTTCATTTCATCTTCTTAGTGAAGGAAGCCTGTGTTCACATCTGATCCATCCTAGGATTTGAACAGCAGACTGGTACTTATATATATTGGGCATTTGAACTTGAGAGATTCCTTCTTCACTGGCCAGTCATAGTGGTCTGGTCCCTACTTTCCCAAGAAGAGAGGGTGAGGTTAAAGGAATTTTCTTTTCTCTTCATAACCTTGAACTATATATATTAAGTACCTGATCCCTCTAAGTTGGAATTCTAGTGCTTTCAGAGGGATTTCCCGATGCCAATCTATATAGGTAGAGTAATGAGGCCTTTGTCCTGAACATCATAGGAACTGAGATTCAATCTTTTAGGGTACTATCCAAGACAAGTTTTGTTCCTTTATCTTCCTTCTGTTCCTCACTAGGACATGAAGGGTTTCACTTTCTCTTGCTTATCCTTTTACTTTTCTTTGTCTGGAAGCAGCTCTCATTTCCTTCTTTCTGCTTTCTGTCATAGAAGTCGGGTACTCTTATATATAGTTTCAGCTCAGTCCAATCTCTTTAGAGTTGGAGACGAGTCCCTTTTTGGGTCTATCACTTTCCCTGAACCAAATTCAAGGAATGGTTGTCGTCCAGACCCACTTTGTCTTTCCTATACTTCTTTTCTTTTTCTTTTGTTGGCATTGCGGAGCCCGCTCATTGGGATTCTTGCCTTCTACTATTAAGATTCAACGTTTTTGCAGAGTTTCTTGAGTCACTTTCTTGTAATAAATTACGCCAGATCGACTTGCTAAAGCATATGTGGAAATAAACCTTGATTTGTCTAGATCCTCAGAAGGTAGGAACCTCAGGCATTATACAACTCTAAACACGCACTTCCTTTCCTCATGCATCTGTATCTTCCTCTTTCCTAGAATTCGTCTATTATCCCCTATATTCGTCTTATGCATTCACCTTATTTCTAATTCGGTATATATAATATAGTAGACCATACCAGACAATCTCAAGAGCATGTCCCGCGAGACATCTCTAAGGTCAATAGGTATTTTCACTTTCGATTGAACAAATTAGCTCGACTGGTAAGGAAAGGTACCCAAAGGAGTGTACTCGGACTCCCATTTTTTCTTAACCTGAAGCTTGAGAGATAGACCAACCTCTCGTAAATCGGGGGCGTGAGAAACATAAAAAAAACTAAGAATCACTAGGGAATATATCTTTTTGAGCTCAAACCTGGAATTTCAACATCAAGTGCACCCTTATACACCTATTCTATCACAACTATCAATAACCTTTGCTGGGGGCAGGTTCTGACCACACGATGTACCAAGAAGACATCACCTAGAGACTTATCTGTCTCCATTTATGGGTATAGGGGCATTCACGAAAAATAATTCCTTATGTTAATTCTATATGTAAAAAAATTCAATCCAAAACCACTCACCCCTAGGGATTTCCAATTCTTATTCATCATAGCAGTCATCACCGGCTTCATCCATTTCCCTTTCTCGGATTTCTTAAGATCTCGCCTTTCGCTAGGAAATGGCTCTAAGCCTTTTTCGAGGCTTTCACCCGCACTAGCAGCAGTATATGGACTCGAAAGCCCGAACACAAGCAAGATGACCTTATTATTACGAAAATGGGAAAGGGGATAAAACCAAAGCTAAGGTTGTGAGACTAGGAGAATAGGAAAGACTTGGTATATAATTGGTGCTTTCGTTCTGGATATAGTACATTAGAAAGCGAGTTGGGGACCATGATTTTCCTGTGGGAAAAGGATATCTATGTTTCTTTCCCATTTCACAGAATTCATTAGGTTTATGTTGGCATGGAATCTTGATTACTTCTTGCTTTACTGGAAACACAATATTATTAGAGTACTAGTGCTCTATGGTTGAGCGGTTGGACACTCCTTTCATTTCTCGTCCATTAACCCGAACTCCAGACTGTTGAAGACATGAGGAGATGTAGCTTCTATTCAAACTTCCTCTCTTTTTCAATTCCCCACTTAAATGCGCTACGCTGGAAAAAGGGTTGTCAGAAACCGAGGAGAGTTCATGTGTTAAGTTTCTTTGTTGAATGAAGGTGAGTTCAAGGATCAGGATGGGTATTCTTCCTATATAGTCACTTATTTTGTTGTCGATAACCCCCTGAGTTCAAGATGTCCCTTTCCGCTTCTCTTTCTGCAACTTCCCTCATTGGGATTGGTCGAGCTCCTTCACTTATTGCTCGATCGGATAACACCTTTTCTTCCTATTAGTGGGTCTTCTTTCTTGTTCAGTGGTAGTCTAGTTGTAGTTTTGAGCGAGCTTCTGAAGCCAATATTCGATCTTTCCTCACTAGTTATGAAATGCCATGGCTACTCGTTATGAGTGACCCAGTCTTACCCTACTATCCGTCTAGTCTTTCCAGAACTGGTTAAAGCAAGAAGCCCTATTTCTTCTCTCTTAGTCGATCGACCTTTCTCAACCCAGTAGAGGGTGACCCCATTTCCAAAATTCCTGATTCCTTCTGATTCTCTTTCTTCTCTTCCTGATGCCTTTGATACTTAGCTTTCTTTGAAGATTTTAGCCGCTCATCATATCATAGTTTCTAACTTCTAAATAGCCATTGGTCGAGTCACTTCACCCCTATCCCTATTAGCTTAGTAGAGCATCTTGTCCCCTTCTTCTCCTCGGCTTTGGTTGAGGTCGATCTAAAACTTCCCTCTTCATTCGACCTGGGATATGGAACCTCACCCTATATTCTCTGATCCATCTCTCTCCCTTTCATCGAGTAAGGGCTCCCCCATTCTTCTATGGTCACCTCAAACATTTCTTATAAGCCAATTCTTCTTCTTCCTTTGGGACTATCTTAGAATAAATGAAGGTAGTTTATTTCTTACCTGAGTGGTCTAATGGACTATATAGAAAGAGTACCGGCTAAGAGATGGATTTCTTGCCTCCTCGAAAGTATCCTTTCTGTACTATATATATAGAATATTGAATGTTAGAGGTTTGATGAGAATTTCATAGGGGGTTGTGAACTCATACCTCTTATTCGGGTAATCAAATCTCCTCTTTCTTAGTAGATAGAGTTCCTTTCTGGCATTCATATCCTTGAGTGAGAAAATCCCCTTTTGTTTCCAAACCTTCCTAGTCTCGCTAGTCCCCGCTCCCCATATTTTATTAGGAAATAAAGTACCAATACAAAAAAATCCTTTAGGCGGTCAAGTTGCTTCCGCTTATTCATTAGATTAGTCAATGAACTACCAGCTCTCTCCTGCTCCTGCACAGGTAGCCGAGTACCATTCATTCCTAAGCTATCGTTTCGCTTCTCCCCCCTCTACTCTAAAAGAAGGAGGTGTCCGACCTTGACAACCTTGGCACCTTTATTTCAAGTAGATCTTCCGCCTAAAGGGTACTAGGGTTTTGGTACCTACTCTCCTCTATTCGATTCGAGGAGTGACGCGTGCCCATGATTCTGCTACAACTATGAAGAATTCAAAATTATATTCTGAAACTCTTTCCACTGCTAGTACTTGAAAGTTCAGAGCTTTCTTTTCTTTTGTAACTTCTACCTCTGCCTGATGGTTAGAGATTCTCTCCCTTTAGTCTTGCTCGAGCATCTACGACTGACTATCCCATAACTTCACTCGTAAAATCTGATCCTAGCTAATCTAAGTGCTAAGATCTTGTCAGTCCAACCCCTATATCATAGTCTAGCTAACTTTATTTCCTCACCCACAATTAGAAAATATAGGTTCAAGTGAAAAAATGAAATACATAAAGTAAAAGTAGAAGAATTTCCTCTCCCCCTCCTATCGTCGAGCTTGTCCCTCCATTCCTTGGGTTCACTCCTCCCTCCTTTATTATTATTAGTAGGAATTCAGAACTTATAAGCGTTGAGCTCCACAAAAAAGGAGAGAGTTACTTTAGTTTAGTTAGGAAATAGGTTCAACGTGGGATTCTAGGTAGGTGCCTTCGTAGTTGGCTTACTATTAGGTTAGGTAGGTGCCTTCCTGGCTTGACACTCCTTCCTAGATTGCATCTATTAGGTAAAAGAGAGCCCTTGAACTATTCCTGCATTTGTAGTAAGGGTGGTAGGATTAAGATTAGTAGATTTATTGAGTGAAGGTGAAATATGAAATAGAAGTAGGACATCCTTTCTAAAGTCAAGTATGCCAGAACTCGTAGACTTGTTGAACCTCTTTCTTTCCCCTAAGAGGAAGGTCTCAACAGGTACTCTTTTATATCTATATATATAGAGTACATGTATGACTCTAAAATAATAGGACTTATTATATGACTGTACTCCTTGTCAAGAAGAGATAGACCTGGCTTATCTCTTTCTCCTTCTCGATGCATTGCTTGGGTCTTCATTGGGCACTAGTTGTGCACTAGATCTTCGGTGTGAATAAGAAAGTGTCAAGTGATTGAGTCTTTCGGAGGTGTGGCGGTCAGCTGTAAACTCTTGTTCGGGTTAATTAATTGAACAGAACAAAGGCGAAAGAACACACACGCACAAAAAATTTCACTACTTCTTGACTTCAGCCTCTCCATACCGAGAAGAAAAGCAATAAGAACATACCTTGTCCTTTGTTCTCTGTCTTGGAGCCGAGGGTTCATCTTCAGGTTGTGCTGTCGTAACCTTTCGAAGGAGGTCTTGCAGGTGATCTTATTTGTCTTGGCTCTTGACTGCAAGGTCATCCACATAACATTCTACCGTCTTATGCAACATGTCCTTGAAGATCTTGGTCATGGCCCTATGGCCCTATCACGTAAGGCGCACCAGCATTCTTGAGTCCAAACGGCATTAGTGTTTAGCAGTCAACGCGTATGGAATGAGGTTGTAAGCTCGTAACCAAAAGCCTTTTTTATCATTATTTCTGTGATGGGTAGACAAGCATCATTTAGGTTACTAAAGTCTATACAAACAAGGAGGTTACTGTTATTCATAGTGACTGGGACTATGTTCTCAAACCAGTCTTCCACTATCTATATTATACCCATCTTCACGGAGGAAGCCTAAATCCTTCAGCTTCTAGACATCCTTCTTGATCTTCTCCATGATTTCCGGGTTGCTTCACTGGCTTTGTATCTTCCCTGATATTCAGACGATGCATCGCGACCTCCTCCAGGCATTTTCGCATATCTCCATGTGAATACATCGGAAAACTCCTATAACAGGCGCATGACTATATAGAAAGAGTATTGTCTTTCTTCCTGGTTGTGTTCCCAGAACTTCATCTTCAGTTAGAGGGATAGGGTTCGATTCCTGTTCTATCTCTTCATCAACGAACTCGTACACTTCATCTTCCTCATCGAGGGTTCGTCTACTGTTCAGTGTACACCGTTTTAAGAACTTAAGGCTTGAACTTTTGCTATGATTTTACTTCTTCATCTTTGTCTCCACTCGGCTATTTCATGAAGCTTGGCGGGGTAATAGCCGACCTCCAACTCATGGTAGTGTAAGAAGGGAAAGCTTCCACAACCTCAATGACTTCATTGTCGCTTTCAGAGGTAGCATTATAGGTAATTGATACCCCAAGCCATATGGGCGATGGTCAATGTATCCTCTAGATTCCATTGCCTCCTCTTGGTCTTTTCTTAGGTAAGGCTTCAGGGGTGTAGTTATGCCTTTTCATCCCATTCAAGCTACTGGGGTACTCAAAGTCTTATCCCATGTTTTTCATGATTCTCCGAAGGGAAGTATGTGAGTTTGGGTTTTTCCTGAGGTGCCACACCAACCCTCCTTGATCTGACCTGAAGGGTTTGTCAGAACCCCTAAAGAATATGATTTGTTTTTCACCTAAAATAAACACATTGAAAGCTCTCAACTCTGGAGATAGTGGGGGAACTATTCTTATTCGTCCACTCCATCTTTCCTTCTCCATCCTCCATCGAAGGTATATGAGTTTCAAGGGGAATTACATTTACAACGAACTTCTTCATAGGTTGTGACCTAGGGAATTCGATAACATCATTTATATAGATGACATATTTCCCTTTTGGACCTGACCACTTCCTCAAGGGATTCGTTTTTCTTCATCTTCCAGGTCACTGGCGTACATATTTGCAATAGGCTTCAACCCCCTTATGCTTCCTCTCCGCAAACACTCTTTATACTTTACCATTCTTGTCAATGTACTTGAAACACTGGTGCAAAGTTGAAGGTACAATATGATCCACGGCCTTCCTATCTGTTGTTGGAAGTCTTGTTCTCGATCATGTAGCAAGTGAATTCTGTATTAAGATCTGCAATCAGGCCCCATAGCTTTTTGAGACTCAGCATTGTACCCTGGGTCTTAGTGCTGCTCAGCTTCCTGGTGGGGATCCCGAGCTTCCTTACCGTTTTTAGGGGTAGGGGTATAACATTTAGGGTTGCACTTGGTAGAGTTTGAATTCACCAATATATCATGAAAGGTACAGTGGACGATTATGGTGAAGGTCCCCTAACAACAAGTATTCTCGAGAAAATGTCAGGTCTGACTCCTCCACCTTCATCTTCTCTTGTATGCCTCAGTTCTCTTATTGAGGTACATCATTCACTTGTATCTGGTGTACACGAGGTGCATAATGATCGGCTTCTGATGGAGCCTTGACAACATCTTGTCGGATGTCAGGTGATAGCCTCAACAAGTCATACATGGTCATTCTAGCTGGGACATTAGCTAGTTGTGCTAAAAAAGAATAATCGAAAGGCTCATCTAAGCCGGGTCTTCACCGCGGGGTCAACCATCTTAGGGGTGGTAATCAAGCCTTCCGTCTACATCATTTACACTGACTATGGTCGGTGTCTCTTCAAAATCAGACTTTGAAGTGTCCTCAACCCCAGGATAGGGCACACTTACCATGTTACAGGACTGTACAAGTGACATAGGCAAGAAATATCCAAGTGTAATAGGGGTTTTAGTAGTGCCCCTGGTACTGTTTCCTTATCCGATCTGTTAGTCAGTTGTTGTTATCCTATGACCATCCAATTGTAACCAAAATCTTCTTAGTATTCATGACTGAGATATTTCAAAGGGCCCCTCAAGGGCCTAGCTAGCTCCTTTTCAGGATGCTGCTATTTTTGCAGTATTTAGAATGATCAGATCAATCAAATGTGGTGTATCCCGCCGTTCCTGATGGAACATCCTTATGGATCCCCATTTCAAATAACGAGTGAATGGTCTTGAAGCAAGTGACTCATCATTCCCTATACCTACTCTTCTTCCATCTTTAGGGCCTTATCCCTTCTTCATCTGAAAAATAATCATAAGAGATTGTTTTTCACAGTTTGTGTATATGAGGAGCACCCGTTTCACCAAGCTTGAGACCTAGATCAGCCTTTGCTGGCCTTTGGTCTTCCAAGTGGCTGCTAAAAAGTCAAATCAAATGATAGGTCATTTCTAACTCTGAGGAATTTCTAACATCTAGCTAATAATGCTATGCACATCCTCCACAGTTCAAGTAAAGGAGCTCCATTAAGCAGAAGTCTTCTATGGATTTTGAGATATTGACTTATTAATTCTTTAAGTATTTCCCTCATGGTTAGGTGAACATAAGGTCTCACCACTCTTCTCACTAAATGGGCCATTTTTTGCATTCAGAAGGTGACTATCTGATTATTTCGTATTTTTTAGAAAAATGAAACCAATTAAATAATATCTCTTTACCAAATTACCAAACTGCATAGAATTCCGAACCACATCTATCTCCCTCTAGTAGCTACAGTCGTTTCCTCTCCCTTATATAGTGTTGAGCTATACCCTAGTGGTTTTCCCCTCTCTTTCAAACTTCAAACGGCTTCTCACTCTACTATGATAACTGATAACTCGAAAGCACGAAATGGAGCATAAATCATCATGAGCCGATCAACATAAAATAGAGTATGCACCATACTATATTCAAGTGAACCTCAGGTGATAGTTCGTAAGGCGGGTCTTACTCATTTTTACCGGCTACATATTTGATTGACTTTTGGGCCAAACATCACGTTATCCTAAAACTTGTTGTGCATCTGATCCGGATATAACGGATTTATCCCTTGCATAAGAATTGGTTATTAGCTCCTGTCCCATTTATTCAGCTAGTCTGAAAGCCTTAGTGGATCCTACCTCCTCCTGTAGCCAACACTCTGCGTACATGTATTTTGGTCAATAGTAGAAACGAGATATGCATGTTATGAGTGCATAAAGGCTTAATCAACTTCGACAGGAGCAATGCAGAATCCGGATTGTGAAGGACCCCCACTATTAGAATATAATAGGGATGTTAAGGTTGGGAATTGGATGTCCTATAAATAAGGAAGTTGTTACCAGGATAGGAAGGGGTTGTTGTAGTGTAACCATCTTTATTTCTAATTTAATTGTGGCATGAAATATATCAGCGCTTCTTGAACACCAGGTTCTCATAGATATGAACCGAATAGGGTGAGGTTCAAAGATCTAACCCTTTCTAAAGGGTCAGGATGTGAGACTATGAAAAAAAACATATATGTAGCTAGCTCTTTCACTAAGACGGCTCCTATTTATTTCCATTGGATTTAGACTTTGGGCGTTGTAAGCCTAGTAGACCTTAGAGCTAGGAACCAAGTCGTCATTGATTGGAATCTTACTAAGGCTAAAAGATGATTACCATTGGAAATGCGTTAGGATCACCTCCTATAGTCCCAGGTGCCAATTCCTCTTCCATAAGATATCCCATAAAAGCTCAACTATTAGAATATAATAGGCCCCTCGAGTGTTGGGCTTGGATGATATCCTATATACAAGATCAGCTATTAGAATATAATAGTATGCATGCGACAATGAAAATGAAACCGAATGGGAACTATTCTTATGAGATTTTTCATAAAACACAATAATCTTCTTGATGAACAAGAAATCAGTACTTCAAAAATTCTGCTGAGATTAGAAAAGTTCTGTTAGGTTATTCGTCACAACTACTGAATTGAAATAGGAATAACCAGAAGTCTTCCAAAGTCAGCAAATAGGGAAATGAAATAGGGGCATAAATAAACTATTAAACTACTATTATAATAATTGATTCTCTTCTTTCTTTTTTTTGGTTGATATTGGTTCAAATCCAATTCGTGAGATGGCAGTGATCTTTAGATGGTCATGGCCATAATGTTCTCTTTTCCTCAGATTCATTGGAACCTTCTTTTTCATAATGGTAAATAATTTGTTTAAATGGTTCCAGGTTAGCGGTTCAAGGCTACACCACTTTTGCGTAAATTCCTCCCTCTATCTGACCACCCATTACTAATTATGTAATATCACGATCATTCATTCATAAGGTTGCCTCCCTTGGTTACAGGTAACAGGATATTTCACGTCACTTTGCAGTCTTGTCTGGCGTTGGTTTTTAGGTTCCTCAATCGATATTGATTCCAAAATGGAATCATGTTTGGATACAGATCTCCCTAGTTTGTGTACACCTACCAGCTATGTGTTAATGAATCTTCTCGATGATACTTATGACCTACATGGTCACTGTATTCTATAATTGTTACCATCCTGAATGGAAAAATCAGAAGCAGTTTAGTCGACATCTGCTAGATTGAATCAAAGCAGTGTTTGGGTCTGACCCAAAAGAGAGAAAGTTTTTCCAGAGCGGGATACTCATGAAAATTGGATGGATGTCAAGGCTTTCACTTCCCAGGGAAAACGACCACATATCTATGACTATACCCCATTTTGATCGACTAATTCTTCTGCAATGGCTGGATATGGGCGGAACCAGGCTAAGGCACCAATGAAAAAGGTCACCCTCTTCTTATCCCTCTCCTAATGTGTTCTAATAGCCATGCAGGCCCGTGTCAAACAAACCAACCAATCAATTGGAAGCGGAACTGCCAGTCGAGGAGCTAGAGGAGAGGTTCCTTAGCGAGTAATTTTGTTTGATCTGATCGCCGGTCAAGAGGAAGTATCGGAGCTGAGGAGAGTTTATATTAAGTCAATAGATGTAAGGACAGAAGGGATAGGGATTTCAAAGTGACTGATTGCAGTTGTATTATTTTATTTCTTTCTTTCTTCCCTATATTCCATAGGCTTAACCGGAGGATCTATATCGATATAGACAACTATGGATAGAGATACGGTCATTCCTCTCCCCTTCCAAATGCTGAAAGCAAGCCCTTTCTCACTGAACTGTCCTTTGGAAGGGAAGGTGAACTCTTAAGAATGACCAATGGGAAACACACAAACACGAATAGTTGCCCTGATAGCAAGCGGCCGACACAAGGACTCTACTTTTAACAGTCACCCTTGTACCCCCACTTCGATTGAGAGTGAACGATGTCGATTCTTGCAAGAGATTTTTGATGATATGGTATCGTAGACAAATCGATTCGTTGGAGCATCCCTTGAAATGATCCACCTATTCCCCTCTCCCAACTGTCCCCGCCCATTCTTCCCAGTAGGTGCAGAAGCAGGAAAAGAAGCTGAATTAGCATTGATCCGAGCAGAGGTCTTTAGAACCGGAAGAAAGCTGGCACTTGGAAAGAAACAAGTGAACGAATAGATGATTTCTCACTCAAAGTATATTTATTACTCGGCACGAACCACAAATTGGAAGCATTGAAACTCTAGGAACCACTCCTTCAAAAGCTGACAACGAACTAAGATAAAGGAGAGTGCTTCCGGATCGACGAGATGACTTCTATTCCAAAGGAGAGTGTCTAAAGTCCCAAGAACAGTTAGCCAAAGACCCTAGTTCTCATCGTTGATTTGGATGTTTTTCCAATGGAGGGTGGGAAGTAGATAGACACAGGTGCAGATGAACTGAACTCATGCTAAAACTGTGGTCCATCAGATCAAGATTGCAAGAAAAGGACTATATAGAAAGATCTGACCCTTTCTAAAGGGTCAGGTTCTAAAAGATCTGACCTGAATAGGGTCAGGACTAGCTATCGAATTGTTGAGGGGCCAACCAGTTTTCTACGTTTGTTCGTTCTAGATAGGGGTTGATCCTTGACCATCTTCCAAAGTTTGAAATAATCGACTAATAGAAGTGATTGAGCGACCCGATGCCTTAGTAGAAAGGAGTTTGTTCCTGTTGTAGCTTTGAGGTGTCATTAGACAGCATGCAATGTCACAATCCATAAGTGAGCCTGCTTTCAGTACTCTTTGAATAGTGGATATTAGAAGAGTACTGACATTGATCAACTTCAAGGAATGTGACTGAGCGGGCTAAGACCTACTGTTTGACGAGAAAATTGACTTTGAGGCTGCTGCATTCTAACTACTAATTGAGGATCACTTCATTGCCATGATCGTTAGAGTCTGACTTGTTTCTTCTGAAATCCTCTTCATCCTTGGTCTTTCGTTCTGTCCGAAGAGTACTTGCTACTCCAACAGATTCATCCTTGTTTCCATTTTGCTCGTGAGAGGTCCTAGCCCTTTAGAAAGGGTCAGATCTTTTAGAACCTAGTTTTGTTTTTCAAAAGTGGATTTCATATAGCTAAATAGAAGACTTTATTCTCTTTTAATTGTGGATAGTTCTAGTCTGCTCTGTGCCTAGTGGTGCTTGATTTCTTTGGACTATATATATTATTCACCTCCCACCGCATGGGAACAACAAGAGTACAAGACCTTATAGTGTACTTCCGCGAAGGATTCAATCTATGATTCTTTATTTTACCTTAATCTAGATATATTTTCAGTCCTATTATCACTACGGACGGAGTTTCTAAGCTATATTTCAGGATTTCGTGAATAGAAAAAAACCATCACATGTGAGTTTGGCTTTTTCGAATGGTTTAATGGGAGAGTACTCAGGTTTGTTTAGTTTGGCTCACCCCTACCTAGAGTGGTCGTTACCCAATGACCATAATAGCCGTAGATTCTTAATGTTAGGGCCAAATCCTAAAGAATTTTCCCCCTTACTGGCCAGGGAATCTTATCCCTAAGCGGATGGGAAATACATTCTTTTCTCCCTTCTTCGAATCTCACCTACACCTTCTGTTGTCTCTACTATTCCAGTCTGGTTGGAAGTATGTTGTTGGTGACCTAAACCTTCATTTTGTGTTGCTGAGACATGCGCATAATCTTTCTCTGTCTCAGCTCTTGGAGGGGCACTAGTTGTTTATGAGGAGGAGGAGGATCGAAAGCCGCTTTACCACAGGTGAAGGAGCGAAAGCCGCTTTACTGCAGGTGTAGGAGCGAAAGCCGCTTTACTGCAGGTGAAGGAGTGAAAGTCACTTAGGTCTTACTCCTACCTGTTCAAAATATTGTGCCTTCTTTAGAGTGATTCCCTTCATAACCAGACTAGGATCCTTTCTATCTCTTTCATTCATCTTATTCTTGCCCCTAGTAGGTTAAGCAAGCGCATCATCACGCCACAACAAAATGAACGGGCTCAGCGCAAAACAAATCATAGGCTAAGCAACTCACCTGAGTAAGGCGCCAAACAAGCTAAGGGTATTTCTCACAATTGATTCAGTTTTTTTAATTTTTCTTTATCCAGCCAAAGAAACAAATCGACCAGTGGCAGTTCCATCTTTTTACCCTGGTGAAGCAATTTCAGTAGCACATCAGTAGTTTACTTTGTTGATCCACCAGCTTCTAAGACAGAGGTGTAGTTAGAAGCGGCGAGCGAAATAGGATCAGGCAAATAAAAGACTAAGCAAGGTTTTGATCATGGTCTAATTTTCCTAGCCTTTCCTTATCTATGTGATTCATTTAAGTTCATTGGATAATGAAAGAACCAGGCATGTCGATCTTTTCCCTTTTAGGAGGCATGGATGAAAATATTGGAAGATCTTTCCAAAGAAGGTGAGGGACCTGTAGAGAGTCCCATGGTTCGATTCATTAAGTAAAAGGTTGAATTAGTATCGTTTCTATGCATCTTATTGAAAATACCTTAGTAGCGCTCAGGGTTTGGTTTACCTGAATGCGCCCTAATGTCGTAACTTTTGCATAATGAGTCAGCGAGTAAGTAAATGGGAAGAGTGTCTTATTAGCTTCCTAGATTTCCAGGCTCGCAAATGGTTTAAGAGAGCTCCAATAGGCCAATAGGCCAAGGAAATCAAAAATCCGTCGTGGATGACTCCAGGATGAAAGGCCAACGAAGATCGGATATGGGATATTTTGATAAAGAATATTTTCTTTCAGTGTAGGATGCGTAAAGAGTGTGCATATAATATGGCCTGAGATAGATCAATGTAACTGAAAATGGTTCGTTGCTGAAATGATTTACCAGAGCTTAGAGCGAATCATTAATCGGGGGAGAGGTGCGATCAGAATCTGCTATACTCATAGTATCCTGGATTTATATGCAGAGTGAATTTGAATTCATGGGGTATTTAATTTATTTCTAAAACCCCTCAATAAAAGGGAAAAGGTCTCACCCTAAACTAAATAGACCCCCTTCTGTGCCGAACCGCTGGCAAAGAGAGGGTTTCCTTCTTTCTTCTACTTACAGACCTAGCATCCCTTGCACTTAAACCAGGGCTCTGACCTCTCAGAAGATCAAAAGTGGAATTGTTGGATATAGTAGAAAAATGACTAAACATGATTTTCCCTTATAAGTGGTAAATCCAACTGATCAAAGTTTGTCACACCTAGCAGTAAAATGACTGATTTTTAGGGAGTTCAGGTCATCTCCTATGAGTGGAATTAGTCTTGAATCAAAATTCACGGGGTTGACAAACACAGTTACGGAAAAGTAGGATCCTCTTAAGGGAATCGAGGGTGTGAGCCAAAAACTTATGACAACTATGATTATAAGAAAATGATATATTTGAGGAGCGTGAAGTCCGTATAGTTGAAGAGATTTTGTTTTATTGCTAGGCGCTTAGCTAGAACGAGTCCCCTTTCGATCGAAGCTACTTTCTTATTCATTGGGTTCCCCATCCCCAGAAGCAAGAAGAAGGTACAAGATGTAGGAACCTTATTCCCCGCAGCCGTACAAAATGGAGCAAGGCCTTATAGGAAGCCAGGTACTCTACTAATAATAGTCCCCATTATTAGAAGAGTACCTGAAGTTCTATTGAATATCTGAAATAGTTATTTGGGCACTAATTGTTTTGTTAGAAAGAAGAAAGTAGGGAAGGTCTTACCTATTTGTAGGGAGTATTTGTCGCTAAATCCAATTCCATATATTTTGGTATCTTCTTGAACTAAGAATATGATGCAAGTGTGAAATATGTTAAACGATGACCTAGTTCATAAGCCTATATCTAGCCCTGCTTCTATTCAGCTTCATCTTCAAAAACCGAAGACCAGAGTAGGAGATTGGTCAACATCCGGGCGAGTCCTCGTGGAGCTTTCCGTTTGTCCATCACGGGAAACCTGTGAGAGTGAATTTGTGACCCATTCCATACCCTTTAGAACCCTTAGATAAAAGTAGCATATACTTATATATAAGGGTTTGGAACCATAACCTAAAGCAGGAGAAAAAAAACGGTGTATATTGAACAATCCGATGGTGTTTTTCGTAGCAGTCTAAGTGGTACTGCTATAAGTAAAGAACCATTGTACATACTTCATTTTCTTTTCTTATTCAGACACATTTGGCATGGTCTTATTCAGAGATATTTTTGCTGGTAGTGACCGATGCTCAAGTAGAATTTATTTAAAAATATTGAAAGGATTCAAAGAGGCCTGTAGAGAAAAACATTTATCCAAAAGATTTATTTATTACTACTACATAAAGCACTACATTACATAAACAACCTTAACTAGAGCTTTCAAAGCATTATACTAACTACATGATTTTTTAAACTGTAAAAAGTCAAAGGGTAGGCCTGAAATTGGAAAAACCAGTAGATGGAAGAGCCTGTAACTACTTTATTCATTCTTCTAGTCTCTCCAGTCACTGAGGATGGTCTCCCGCACAATGAGGGATTTATGTTCATTTCGCAGAATTTGTATCCTCCTCTCGAGGCCCCTTATTCTCTGGTCCGTCGTGCGCATGCGGTCTCCTGAAACGGTAGGGTTCTCTGGGCGCAGGTGTCTCCAAAAGGCTGTTAAGAGTCTCTAGCATTCGCGCAGGTTGTTCTCTACATGCTGTATTTCCTCTCCAACTTGAGCGATCCTTTCTGCAGTAGCCATAGTTCATCAACTCATATAGAGGAGGTTCTAAACCCTTGATATATAAGTAGAAACTTTCTAAAGTTTCCGAAAGACCGTCAAAAAATGATTTTATTTTAGAGCACAAAGGCTTATCGAGCCTCTATTTATAGAGAGTAGAGTTATCCCACCATGCGGCATGAATTTGATGGCAGGAACAATCCTTACTAGTTTTCCACAGTTGAGTACTATCATGCCTGTGTGATGAACAAACAAACTACCTTGCAAAGCAACATGCCCCCCAATCACGCTGCCTATGTGAACAAACTGACTTTGCACAACCAGCTTAAGTAGTTCTGCCTAATCGATCACTGTGAAGTAAGTAGTTCCGCTGGCAGACCGTTTCGTGTTTGTTGTATAATGAGAGTAGGGGAATTCTTTATTCTCATAATAGCACAGGACAAGAGAAACAGATGGCATGGGATAATAGCTCTTTCAGATAATGCGATAGCGCCTTGATCGAGCCACGAGGCGAAGGTTAGCACGGTTGAGTACACTTATTCCAGCTAACGGCTAAACCATAGAATAGTCATAGTAGTTGGCACAGTCTACCTCTCCCTCAGCAGCTAGGCATAGTTCAAATAGGCATATCTAGGATAGGCCTTCTTATCTTTTGGAAATATCAACATGGCATCTCAGGAAGGCTGTCACTCCTTTCGGATGCAAGATGAGATAGAGGGCTGTTTGGTAAATCAATGATGAGGTATAGTGCGATTGAGAGTGAAATAACCATAATTAGAGGCTAGGTCCTTTAATTTAAGATATAGGGGTGGATAGGACGATGTTAGACTATCGGTGAAGGGGCTTCACTAAGGATTATAGAGTAAGAGGCCATTTAGAGATATTCCTTTCCTCCCATGCTGATCTACCTAGGCTTTTGAGCCTATGCAATTATGTTTACTAACCATGGATAAGTCTGATTCCCCCACCGTATCTAAAATGGGGGAGACTGAGAAAGGCTCATCCAGTCTAGATCTAGATTTAGCAGCTCAAGCAACTCTAGCAGCTTCAGAAAGAGTAGCTATTTCGGAATAGAAGATTGGAACCCGAACGGGGATTGAGTTTAGTTCCTCTTGTTCCATGTAAGTGGTTAAGAGCTCTTATTTTTGAAGAAATACAGAACTATTATTTATATATATACACAGTTTTCAGTCTAGTTTTCCACAAGGCATGCAAGCACCTAGTCAAGATGCACCCAATCAACAAAAAACATATAACAACCAATCGCGGAACACACACTGAAACCTAGCACTTTATTTTTTGGTAATTGAATTGAGCCCAGAGGTTTTGGGGAATCTAAGATAAGTTAGTTAGATGAATCACAACGAACGTGTTCATCCATCACTTAAGATAATATAATAAAGAGAAGCGGCACTCGAAAGCGCAGTTTGAGTTACTACTTCTATTACGGATATCTAATTCAATGCATTCTAAAGACCTTATTTAGAAAGGGCATAAAAGAGTATAGCGCAATAGTGATTCAGACAAATTGGAGCTTCAAGCACACATTTGGTAAGAGAGAAAGAGAGAGCTACATACGAATAGAAAGAAATTAAGCTACTGAAGCAAAATCAATGTGAAACTACCTAAAGGGAAAGAACCGAATAGGGTTCAGTAGCAGAGTTCTTTACCTATAGTGAGAAAAAATTTGACAGAGTATTCCTCGCTCAATCTGTCTGATAGAAGAATCGGACCCGCTGCAGTCTTTCAGAGCTAAGAAATAGATGTACCGGTTAGCATGCTATCAGCCTTCCAAGCTTGGGCATTACGCGCTATGAGCTGAAGCTATATTTGAACCAAACCTTTGAAGGTGAAGCCCGTTTGAAGGCAAGTCATGGTATCCATGAGAAAGGGAAAGCGAGGTTTCAAAGTCTATTAGGGAAGCAGGCCCCTACTGGTAGTGATACCCGGATGAAGGCTAACATTTTCTATTAGAATAGTCGATAGAAGAAGAGTAACCGAGCATATCAATTCAACTTTTCACCAGGTACTCTTCCTATATAGTCTAGAGATAGTTTGTCATGAGTTAGGATACGGAGTTGGACAATACTCTACTCTAATAGTCTAGTATACCATTTCATCTTCATCAAAGGCTAAGGGACGCTCAATCGAAAAGAAAAACACTTATACTGTTGATTTATTTAGTCATTCGAGATCCAAAAATGAATCCCTACACTCGAACTATATAGAGTCAACCATATAGATCAAGTACTGAATTTGACTCTATACCCATATAGAGTCAAATACTGTCTATACCTCAAATACTGTGTAATAGTGCGGATTCACCTATCTTTTATAAGATATTGATTGAAGTTTCCAGAATCAGTACTCTACTCTAATATTATTGAAAGAGACTATTAGAAGAGTACCTGTGACCAGACTTGATTGTGCGAAAGCGGTTCCCCTGACAGTACTCCACTATGGTACTCTTATAATAGTTAGTACCGTAGTGAGTACTCTACTCTAATAGTGTCGTTAGCGAAAAAATGGACTAGACTACTCCATACGGTACTCTTATAATAGTGTGTACCTGGATCTACTCTAATAGTGCAGGAGTTCACACTATGACTGGGAGGGAGGATTAGTACTTTTCTATAGGTACTCTTATATATAGTGATAGAGATGATACCAACTGAAGTCTGGTACTTATATATACCCATATAGAAATATCTACTCTAATAGTGTCCATGTTTAAGCTCATTACACACTACGGTACTCTTATAATAGTGTGTACCGTAGTGAGTAATCTACTCTAATAGTCAGGTATGGTGGTTTTTCACCTTGATCGGTATAATATAGGTAGTAGACACAATGAGTGAACCTGATGGAACTCAGGCTTCTTCATAGCGGAAGAAAACAGTCTATGAGTAATCTTATATATAGTCCTGATATTCTTATAATATAAGGCCCAACTACCATTCGATTACCGGGAGTCAGAACATTCGGTTAGGGCTAGTTGGCACAAATAGAAAGAGACTCGGTATAATATAGGTACTAGACACTCTGCCAGCCCTTTTCCCAGCATAGACAGAGGGAGTTGAATCGGGAGAATAGCCGAGGGCGGTCGAAGAGCGTTCGTTGAAAGCTTTGAAGCAATATCTTTTCCACTCTGTCTATATAGTACTATTAGAGTAGATTACTCACTACGTCACTAAGGTACTCTTATAATAGTGTGTACCATAGTGGAATAATGAAAGATCGATAGAAACCTTTCAAAGAAAATAGCATTGTACCTCGATATAATATAGTACTATATAGGTTCAAGTACCGTACTATATTAATACTGATGTTTTGTGTACAAAATCCCTCTTAAGGACTCGTAATCAGTAACAAGAGTTTCTCCATTTCTCAGGGATCATGAAAGTTTCATTTTTTTTAGAGTCTGGAACCTTCGAAATCCCTATAGTCCCAAGTATTCTTCTTATATGGACACTATTAGAAGAGTAATGAGGGTGTTGTACTAAAGAAGGAATAGGGTGAATAACAGACTCGCCTTCTGACGTGGCCCCACAAGGTTGCAATGAGTCTTCCCTCTTCCAGATCCGGTATTTTGGACAGGTACTCTTCCTATATAGTGAAGCTGGACAATCACTGGCTTTCATCAGACTATCTCATTGCTCCAGATAACGAATACAAAGAAATAAGAATAAGAATGAATGTCACATACGGCACTGCTGAAGGAGCTCTTTAAATATCCCACCTCAGATACTAAAGAAAGGAGTGGCTAGATAGGCAACTTCACTCCGTTCATCCTTTGGTTGTCAGCCCCGTCTAGAGTGAGGAGCTAAGGGAAGGGAGTAGTGTTAAATTTGCCTCACAGATCGTAGAGGACCTTCAGTGATCGCGCAATCACACGGTCTCATGCAGTGTTCTCGCAATCTCAGTCCAGTTCAGTTCTGCTTGGTGGAAAAAGATCATCACTATGATGACTACCGATGGGCAGGGGTTTCATTTCTAAAAAATAAAAAACCAATACTATACTGGGCTTGATCAACACAAACACCTCACAGTAAGAAAAAAAATTGGAGGAGAGGTTAGTAATATGGGTGCGGGAGGCTGAGGGACGACCATGATGAGTACGCAGGTCCAGGATATATAGGATCAAACAGATGCTTTTGTTTGATTGAGGAGTGGAGATAGATAGATATGAGCTGAAAACTTATGTTTCCTGGTATTTTGGGTGAGATGTACACCTAAAGGAATTGACGCTACAAACACTTTTAACCCAATCAAAAGTGATCTCTTCTCAATGCATGTCGACAAGAAAGAGACGAGGTTGGGTGAGGGTACAAGACGTGGGATCTACAATCAGCTGTGCCCGTTGTTGGCTTTGTAGATGCTTTAAAATAATCTAGAATTCCATTCCATTCATTGTATATATCTTCGTGTCATTGACATCATTCAATAGAATGGTTTGCCATAATTGTTGTTCTAGTCTATCTGTACTAGTTTTGTTTGTTTATATTATATTCTAGTGGTACATGAGGGTGGCGACTCACAAGGGGAGCGTAGACCAGAGCAAGAGGGAGCCAAGCCAGCTACTGTGGTTATGCTATTTTGTGGGAAAACGTAGTATAGAGACGGTGAAGAGACGATAGTAGACCAGACGGGGACACCACCAGAACACCCAAACAAGGATATATTTTCTTTTACAGCTATAGTACATATACTTTATATGTCTGTCTTACTAATAATATTCCCTAGCGTACATCTGTACTATAATCCTCTCCTCTGTGTGGTGTTTTCAAGGTAAAAGGTGGGTACGCTCAAAAGTTAAGTCAGTTAATGGAGCTTGTTACTGTTAGTCAAGTGATTCAGTCAGTAAACGAAAAAGGAAAATCACAATATAGCCCGTATTTGTTCAAGAAAGCTCAATCGAATCAAGCTAATAAAGTCCTTGTTCTAGGTAGCTCACTGTAGTCAGTTTGTAAGAAAGAGATGGACTAAAGCCACCTTTACTCGAGCATAGAGTTTTAACACTTTCAAGCAGTCGAAGGATCGGGAAGCAAGATGTGGAATCAGAATAGAATGAATGTCCAAGGGGAATCTCGTCCATCCTAAGTGGGGAATTTGGCATTTACAAGAGGGAAGTCATGTTCAGGGTCTATGAAGAAATAGAGGGAAATGGATGACCTTCACTGGTAGTTCAGCAAGAAACCAAACCAACGCAACGCAACGAAGCTGTATGAGTTCCAGCCAATCCATATTCTTTTAAGCAGTCGTATCATTCTTTCAAGTGGGGAAAAGGTATGATAGTTGGAGCGTGGGAGTAGAGAGCTTTGAGTGAAAGCGAACCGTGTACGTAGATCACTTTTGGGAGTAGATCAGAAGTTTGTTTGGTCAAACGAACTATAAGAATATCACACCTGGTCCAAGGTTCCAGTGATTTCAATTGCAATTGCTAGATCTCTTCATTCCCTCCCACCGGCCAGCAAGCATCCACAGTTCAACAAGGGCAGCATCCGCTGGTAGGATTTTTTTGGATAAACCCTTGGGAAAAATACCAATATAATAAAGTATGCATGTAAGGTAAAACCTTCCTAACCTTTGAATAGTGAGTATCCAATCAGTAGCCAACATGAAGCTGGAATAAGCCAGCAGCAACAAAACAATAGCAATAATCTCCCTTTCGTTTGATGACGAATTTCTTTCTGAAAAAAATATTCACATATTCATGAATTGGGATTTCATTCAGATGCTGGAAGTGTAAAGAAAGACTCAACAGAATATGTGTGTGATCTTTTGATCATCTGAATTTCCCACCTCAGATCTGCTTTCTGTTTGATTTCCCTCAATCCTCATCGCTTTCAGTCTTGATGGTAGACAGTTTATATGCAGCCTTTGGGAGTTCCTTCCTGGTGTAGCAGTAGTTCTTAGTGCCATTCCTTCAGTCCCAGTAACCATTACAGGAAGTGTTCTGAGTGCTTATGACTATTTCTTTCCCCTTTCTTACTTCTTACCATTAATGTCATTACCTTCTCTAGTTAGGAGTGATATTTCCTTATATTTTATAAATATAAAGAAGAGTTCTCGATGGACAGCTTTCCATTGAGAAGAGGTTTAAATCCTAGCTAACTAAGAGATAGAGATTCGGGCTTGACTAGAATAGCTAATAGGCTAGCTTCCTTTGTTTGGCGCCATTTCTTAAGGCAGTTCAGTTGCTTGTCTGATTCCATGCTTATGATTCCATTATTCTTGTAAACCAAGTCATTAGACCTATCAGTGGATTTGATTCCTACCCCTCATATTCGGCTTCGTCTTAGTTCAAAAATTATCCCAAGCTCGGAACTAACCATGCCCTACCGACCAACCCCAAAGTCTGACTTATGCTATTCGTACTGAGCTTAATGATGGATCTGATATATTGGCCTCACTTCATGGAGAAAGAGAGGTCAGTGACCCAGGGGTAGGAGACTCAATCAATAGGAATTATCTCTGGAATTCTTAGGCCAATTATCTTTTTTGAAATTTGTGGTATGGCTTTGAAGACCAATGAATGATCCAGTCCCCTAGACAGGTAGGAACCTTTCCTGGAAGCTCTCCCTCACAGTTCTTTCATAAGAGGAACCTTACCCCCAAGTGATAGACCATGTAATTCTTCATGAAAGTTCCTTCCCTTTTAAGGATAGGTCGTTCCATTCAGAAACTGAGAAAAGAGGCTGAGAGTACTCTGCTCTCTGCTTAGAGTGTTCATGGGTTTCCGAGCATTCGTCCAAGATCGTGAGATCCTCACGAGGCTTGGGAGTACAATGTCTTTGATCTAACATATCTGTATGAAGTTTCTATGATTACTTACGACACCATATTCAATGGAATCCCTTACAAGCCTTCAAATATTAGATTCCAACCCTCTTTCTATTCTATCCCTTGAAAGCATTCCACTAGCAACGGAGTCGCGAAAAGAGATTCTCTTCTGAGTTACAACTTCTTCCTTTCTTTTTTAGGATTTATGGTCAATTCCACTAGAAAAGGATTCGTGAACAAGAGCAGCGGAAATGGAATAGCTTTTCTATCTAAAAAATTTCTCATTCGCCTGGTCTTTCTTCTTTTTCTTTATAGAGTGGGGTCGGGGACTCGTGGGATATTGCGCTTATTCCTCCCACTTGGGATACCATACCTTTTGCGATTCTTAACTTAATAAGGATTTAAAGTAAAGAGCTCCATCCCGGGCATGGCAGAAAGTCACACCACTCACTAATCGAATGCTACCCACGTTTAGGCTTTCAAAGCGCTGAGTCGTTCATAGGAAAAGTACCGACTTCTTCCCTTTCCCTATGCTCATGTCTCTTCTGAAGCAAAGGAGTAGTGGCAAGGAAGGAGTGCATACCCGGTTATCCCTTTCTCCTCTTTGATAGAAGAAGAAGAAAATTATCCAAGATGAAAAAGGAAGTGAGAGCACCAGGTGATCGAAGAGAAGATAGGGTGTTTAAGTGAATAAGAATAGGCTCTTTGTCCACCTATTCTATTAGCCTTGTCACAAGCTGCTAAAAGAACTTCAATAGTTTTTGTACGAGTAAGGTATATAATAGTAACAGGAATATGCCCACAATTTGATGCTAGTCTCTAAGTCTCGAGCATCAGAAGAATGCCTAGAGGGATCATCCTATCCTTGAATTCTAATCATTGATGTACATCAAACTGAAACTTCTAATACTCAATTTATCAATTACAATTTGTATGACACACCATGTGTAGCTAAAGGAGCGGTGTAAGAATGACTATCTCGTAGGTCTGTGTACACCCCCTAGAGTAGAGGGATGGTTTTAGGTATGCATGGAATAGATAAAGAAATAAGGCTGGCTCACAATACAAGAATAGGAATCATTTCCAGCGGTTCAATTCATTGATTCGTTTATCTATCGGATTAGTAGCTCAAGCCTTTTCCTACGCTTTCGAAATTTCTTTTTCATTCAAACTTTTTAGAGTCTGTAAGCCACGAAGGAGTCCCCTTTTTTCCCTTTGGCTGGTAATCACATCGGCCATAATGTGGTCCATCACCTCGGTTGGGGAGAAAGTTTGAATCCTTTATTTTATATTTTTATATTTTAAGGGCTTGGTTGGCCGTACAATAACAAGTATTATAGTAGATTTTATTCGATGAAAGAAGGAGAACAAACAATAATATAATGGGAAGAATAAATATTCATGATGCAAGAATTGCTAGATCCAAAGGTATTTTATTAACCTAACTACAAGGATGGGACTCTATAATATGGAAAGAAAAAATATAAAACCTAAAAAAATGAAAATAACATACCTCGATGCTTCTGAAGAAAGAAAATTACCAACACCAAACCGAATATCCAACGACAAATAAGAACATATCACGCACCCATACCCTTACCTGAAAGCACCTACCACATTCCTATATAGACGCCTTGATAACGATAGCTCACTAGTAAAGCGAGGAATTCTCGGAATTTGAGTCCTTTCTTTAGATAGTTTTAAACGCTAACCTCGGGACCCTCAGCTTCGTCTTATCCATGCCATGGAGGAACCTCATTAGAGCTTCGTACCTTCTACGTAAGATCCACCTTAGCACTCGAAATGCATTAGATTAGGACTAATGAACTAAAGCACCTCCAAATTTCACTTCACCCTTACTACAGCTTAATGTGGGACAGACACTAGGTACACTGAGACTGTAGAAAATTGGAAAATATATTCTTTTAACTGGAAAGATGAGAGGTGAAAAGACAATTCCTATCTGTATCCATCAAGCATGCGATGTTAGAAAAAGTAAAATTTTAGCCTCCACTCTAATGGAAAACATGGCAAAAATCAAATCTTTTAGATCACCAGTTATCCTAAAAGATGCCTAGATTCATTCATTTTTTTGTTAAGCTCCATGCCTTCTCATAATCCTCAGCCAGCATCTTACTGCTTAAGCAAGACCATACTTCCAAGTTTATTGCAATGAAAAGAAATAAAATGGATGTTATGCGAGTATGATTATAGTAATTCAACAATTTATCGATTCAAAAGACATTTGTAACTGACTTGAGGAAGTGAATGCTAAAGAAGAAAGAATAGAAAGAGAAAGACCTCCTATTGGATATTGGATTGTACGAATTGATTGAGAACTACCAAGAGAAAGGAAGATTGAGAAGTACATGTGGAAGGGGAAAGTGATAGATAGAGGAAAGCTCAATATCTCACTATTGCAGAATATAGGTCAAATCAATGTAAATACAGAATTTGGTCTTCAGGGCGAGGCATGAAGAAAGAGATTTGGTCAGATCAATCCATTCTGGTGTTCATCCGTGGAGAAGAGAAGTGGAAATAAAAGAAAGGCAAGGATGGGGATCAAGATTCAATCTCACTCAAATCAATAAGAAGAAGTTATAGTAGTGGAATAGGAGTCAGTGCTCAACTAGTCTGGAGACTATAGCTTAGTTGAACTTCTAATCCAGTCACGAAACTGAAGATAGAAATCAAATAGATGGTACATTCAAGTGGGAAAGGTAAGGTCAGTCTCAAGCGAAGCAAGCTTTTAGGCCATTAGTCTTTCTTTTGATCGATGGGAGTTAGCGATGAATCAAAGAAGTTGGTCAGTGAAGAAGTTTTCTAAAAAAAGGAATGAAAATCCAATAAGTCCAGTTCTGTAGGCCGAATCTAAAAAGTTAGTTGAACCCGACAAGTAGTTAACAGGCTCATTTTCTGTTCTATGACTGTTCCCGATTCTAACCCCAATATTTCAAAGAGCTATAAGAGAGGGTCTATTTGGTCACTATTCCCATGGGTGGAAATTCTCTCCTGATTCAATCCCGGTGGATACAACTTTTGTTTCAAGTCATACCAGACTAGCCAAACTTGGGAAAAAAGGAATATTAGCTTGGATAATAAATTCATCTTTCTTCCGTCATGGTAAGCGGGTTCTTTATAGGACTGATAGTTCATTTCAAGCATATCATAGATCAATCTCTTTCAATTTAAGTCAAGCTTATTATAAGGCTAAATTCCCTTTACTAGTAGAGGCAGAATGAAAAATCGGAAAGCAGTCAGTCTTTTCGGTAAGTCAGTGTTGCAAGTCTTATGGGCCGAACAGAGTAAAGATTCGGTACTCCTGGAAGCTCTGGGGAAGTCGGAATAGGAGAGCACTCATCTTGGGGTGGGCTTACTACTTAGATTCTTTCAGAAGTTATCCTCTCCGCACTTGGCTACCCAGCGTTTACCGTGGGCACGATAACTGGTACACCAGAGGTGCATCATTCCTGGTCCTCTCGTACTATGTCTCAATGCTCTAACTCCCACACCGGATATGGACCAAACTATCTCACGATGTTCTGAACCCATCTCACATACTACATTAATGGGCGAACAAACCAACCCTTGGAACATACTACAGCCCCAGGTGGCGAATAGACGACATCGAGGTGCCAAACCTTCCCGTCAATGTGAGCTCTTGGGGAAGATCAGCCTATTATCCCTAGAGTAACTTTGATCCGTTGAGCGACGACCCTTCCACTCGGCACCGTCGGATCACTAAGGCCGACTTTCTTCCCTGATTGATGGGTGGGTCTTGCATTCAAGCTCCCTTCTGTCATTGTACTCGAGGGCCAATCTCTGTCTGGCCCGAGGAAACCTTTGCACACCTCTGTTGCCTTTTGGGAGGCCTATGCCCCATAAAAACTGTCTACCTGAGACGCCCGTAGGTCCTAACACAAGGTTATAATTCTAGCTCTTCTAGAGTGGTATCTCACTGATGGCTCCCCCCCCTATAAGGAGGCCTTCGTCGCCTTCAACCTAAGGCAGGAAAGGCCCAAACCCAATCCCAGGGGCTTCATAGGGTCTTTTTATCCAGGTGAAGGTAGTCCGCATCTTCACAGACATGTCTATTTCACCGAGCCTCTCTCTGAGATAGTGCCCAGATCGTTACGCCTTTTGTGCAGGTCAGAACTTACCTGACAAGGAATTTCGCTACCTTAAGACCGTTAGAGTTACGACCGCCGTTCACCGGGGCTTCGGTCACCGGCTCCCCTATCATTAGGTCGCCAACTTCCTTGACCTTTTGACACTGGGCAGGCGTCATCCCCCATACATGGTCTTATGACTTTGCGGAGACCTGTGTTTTTGGTAAACAATCACCTGGGCTTGGTCACGGAGACCCCCTTTGTGAGGAGGCACCCCTTCTCCCGAAGTTACGGGGCTATTTTGGTGAGTTCCTTAAAGAGAGTGGTCTCGCGACCCTAGGTATTCTCTACCTACCCACCTGTGTCGGTTTCGGGTGCAGGTACCATTTTGTTTAAAGGGCGTTCGAGCTTTTCCTGGGAGTATGGTGTGGGTTACTTCAGCGTCGTAGCGCCTGGTACTCGAACATTGGCTCGAGGCATTTTCTCTACCCCTTCTTACCCTGAAAAAGAAGGGAAACCTTACATTCTTTAACCGATAACCAGCTTTCGGCTAACCTAGCCTCCTCTGTCCCTCAGGACCAACAAGGGGTAGTATAGGAATATTCACATGTTGTCCATCGACTATGCCTTTCGGCCTGATCATAGGCCCTGACTCACCCTTCGTGGATGAACCTTGCGGAGGAACCCTTAGGCTTTCGGGGCATTGGATTCTCACCAATGTTTGCGTTACTCAAGCCAACATTCTCACTTCCGCTTCGTCCACCATTGCTCGCACGGGGGCTTCCTTCTAAGGTCCCCTACTTATGTATTTTTACATCCGGCAGATCGATTATCCCCATTCATCTTCGGCACAAGAGCACTGGATCAGTGAGCTATTACACACTCTTTCAAGTGTGGATGCTTGTAGGAAAACCTTCTGGATGTCTCTGCACCCCTACCTCATATATCATTGAGAGATCATTTAGGGGCCTTAGCTGGTGATCTGGGCTGTTTCCCTCTCGACGATGAAGCTAATCCCCCATCGTCTCACTGGCCGAACTTGTCCACTGTTATTTTGAGGTCATATCTAGTATTCAGAGTTTGCCTCGATTTGGTACCGCTCTTGCGGCCTGCACCGAAACAGTGCTTTACCCCTAGATGTCCAGTCAACTGTTGCGGCTCAACGTATTTCGAGGAGAACCAGCTAGCTCTGGGTTCGAGTGCCATTTCACCCCTAACCAAAACTAATCCGCTGATTCTTCAACATCAGTCTGTTCAGACCTCCACTTAGTTTCACCCAAGCTTTATCCTGGTCAGGGATAGATCACCCAGGTTCGGGTCCATAAGCAGTGAGAATTTCCCTATGAATACTCGCTTTCGCTACGGATCTGGTGGGTTCCCCTAACCAAGACACTGCCTATGAGTCACCTGATCATTCTTCAATAGGCATGTGGTTAGAGACCTGGCTCCTCCCACTGCTTGGGAGCTTATGGTTTCATGTTCTATTTCACTCCCCGATGGGGGTTCTTTTCACCCTTCCCTCATGGTACTACTTCTCTATCGGTCACCCAGGAGTATTTAGCCTTGAAAGGTGGTCCTTGCTGATTCACACGGGATTCCACGGGTCCCATGCTACTCGGGTCAGAACTTAAGCTTGTGATGCTTTCGGCTACTGGAATTTGACCATCTAGGGTGTAGCATTCGTTCTGCTTCTCCTAGCAGCAAAACGCTTATATTTCTCTCCCACAACCCCGTTTTCACGGTTTAGGCTGCTCCCATTTTGCTCGCCGCTACTACGGGAATCGCTTTTGCTTTATTTTCCTCTGGATACTAAGATGTTTCATTTCTCCAGGATGTCTCTTGCCTTCTCATGGATTCAACAGCAGTTAGAAAGGTTTCCCTATTTGGGAATCTCCGGATCTATGCTGATTTTCAACTCCCCGAAGCATTTCGTTGATTACTACACCCTTCCTCATCTCTCGGTGCCTAGGTATCCACCGTAAGCCTTTCCTCGTTTCCCTTCTAAGGCTATGCCATCCTAAGGTGCTGCTAAATTGATGGATCTTATCAACATCCATATATGATCAATCATATATTGAACCGCTGAATAGGAAAAATTGGGTGCTATCATATAGCTTTGTATCGGCTAAGTTCAAGAGTTAGAGATAAGAAGACTCAAACCACTGACATCCGCTGCAGGGTAAACCATCGCCTCTCAGGCCCCCCGACTGATTCTACCATAGAGGCTGACGATAGAAAATAACTCCCCTCCAAAGACAGCTTATAACTTTCATCGTACCGTGCTCTCCAAAGAGAAACTCTTCTCAAAATCTCACTCAAAAGGTGATGAGTTGGAATCCCATTCTAACTAAGGATTCTTGTGGTTCTAGAGGTTCCAACTATAGGAGAACCAGGAATAGAGAGCTTTCCCCCCTTTCCACCCGAATCTTTGGTCTTAAGAATGCTAGTTTTAAGAATGAGTAATTTCCCTTCTCCGACCCTTACTGCCCAACCTGAGAATAGACAGCTAATGCGTTCCACTTATTGAACAGGGTTCTATGGTCGGTCTGTGACCCCTGGATGCCAAAGGTGCCCTTGGGGTGATCTCGTAGTTTCTACAGGGTGGAGATGATGGGGTCGGTCCATGGATTTTTCTTCCTTTTATTTTTCCACATTTCGCTCAATGGGTTGAAGGGAGATAGTGCATCAAGCAGTTTGCAAGGGCCAACTTGATCCTATTCCCCAGGGATCTCAGATGAGGGACCCCTGGGAGAGCCGCAGACTCCAACTACCGTCCATGTATGATCCATACTAGATCTGACCAGCTGCCCATCCTACCTCAACTACGTTCTTAACAGCCCATCTTTGTCTCAATGGACTCTTTCAGTGGCATGTTTCGATCCTCTTCCCAAAAAATTGAGCCACTGGTTAAGGTAAAATATACTATCATTACTGCTTGGACAATTAGACATCCAACCCATAATCATAATGACCCAATTGCAAGAGCGGAGCTCTACCAACTAAGTTATATCCCCCCGATCCAAGTGGAGCATGCATGAAGTAGTCAGATCCTTCCTCTATTCTTTTCCCTAGCGCAGCTAGGCCATCCTGGACTTGAACCAGAGACCTCGCCTGTGAAGTAAATAATCACACCTATGGTCTCAATAGATTCCTTTTTGGGATCAATTCATCCTTCCCGAATGCAGCATACAACTCTCCGTTGTATTGCACTCTCCAAGTGTGCTTGTTCCCCCCTTCTTCTTTACCCTGCGAGTCTTTGTGAAATAACTCTGATGAGAAGGAAAAAGAAGGCGTTAAGAGACCCTCCTGGCCCAACCCTAGACACTCTAAGATCATTTTTCAAACCTTCTCCCATTTTGAGTCAAGAGATAGATAAATAGACACATACCATTACACTGATCGGGGGCGTTCGTAGTGACTGAGGGGGTCGAAGACCAAGAAGTGAGTGATTTATACCAAGCATTCTTCTTAAGGCTGGATCCAATCTCCTAGTCCCTGTGGAAAGGTTTCACGCTCTTCCTTTCAGGAAGGTCTTTATTGCAGCTTTCTCCAGACCTCCAGAATAAGAATGAAAAAAAACGGCTCGAATGGTACGATATCTCCATCACCCCAGAATGAAATGGGTGATCTCGTAGTTCTTGGTCTGTGAAGATGCATTGTTAGGTTCTTAATTTTCTTTTCCCATTGAGGCCGAACCTAAACCTGTGCTCGAAAGATAGTTTTCAATACACTGATAAGGGATGTATGGATTCTCGAGAAGAGAGAAGTCGTGGTGGTCCCCCCCGGACCGCCCGGATCCCACGAGTGAATCGAAAGTTGGATCTACATTGGATCTCACATGAATCACCCCATCTATCCTTCTGAGGTTTCAAAACCCAGTTTGAATAGGACCATGCTAATGTGCCTTGGATGATCCACATCTCAGGGTCAGGCACCGATGAGCACATTGATCTATCCATGTGGCTGAGATCCCTTACAGCCTAGGCACAACGACATAATTATCAGGGGATCTCTCTACCACTAAGCTAATAGCCCGTCGTGCGAGCCTCCCACTGGGGGCCCTCTATTCCAAAAGCGATAGAAACCCCATCCCTCTCTTTCATTTTTTTCTCCCCCATTTCGCCACATGGGGGGACATGGAGACATAAAAAAGGGGATCCTATCAACTTGTTACGACCTAGGATAATAATCTCATGAGCTTGGTCTTACTTCAACGTCGAAAAATGAAAGAATACTTCTATCTCCAAGTTTAACTATGACGTAGCTCCCTTCTTCTTTTTTGGGTGTGAAGCAGTGTCAAACCAAAATACCCAACAAGCATTAGCTCTCCCTGAAAAGGAAGTGATCCAGCTGCACCTTCCAGTACGGCTACCTTGCTATGACATCACTCCATTCACTAGCCCTGCCTTCGGCATCCCCCTCCTTGTGGTTAAGGTAATGACTCCGGGCATGGCCAACTCCCATAGTGTGATGGGTGGTGTGTAAAAGGCCCGAGAACGAATTCATCGTCGTATGGCTGACGGTTGATTACTAGCAATTCCGGATTCATGCAGGGGAGTTTCAGCCTACAATCCGAACTGAGGACAGGTTTTTGGGTTTAGCTCACCCCCGTGGGAATACGACCCTTTGTCCCGGCCATTGTAGCATGTGTGTCACCCAGGGCATAAGAGGCATGATGACTTTATGTCATCCTCACCTTCCTTTGACTTATCACCGATAGTCTGTTCAGGGTTCCAAACTCAATGATGGAAACTAAACACGAGGGTTGTGCTCATTGTGGTACTTAACCCAACACCTTACGGCACGAGCTGACGACAGCCATGCACCACCTGTGTCCGCGTTCCCAAAGGTTTCAAGAGGATTTGCATCATTTCAAGCCCTGTTAAGGTTCTTTGCTTTGCATCAAATTAAACCACATGCTCCACCGCTTGTGCGGGCCCCCATCAATTCCTTTGAGTTTCATTCTTTATCCCTACTTAACGCGTTAGCTACAGCACTGCACGGGTCAATACGAACAACGCCTAGTATCCATCATTTACGGCTAGGACTACTGGGGTATCTAATCCCATTAACTCCCCTAACTTTAGTCTCTCAGTGTCAATGTCGGCCCAACAGAGTTCTTTCATAGTTGGTGTTCTTTCCGATCTCTGCTCATTTCACCGCTCCACTGTAAACCCCTACCGTACTCCAGCTTGGTAGTTTCCACCGCCTATCTAGGGTTGATCCCTGGGATTTGACAGAAAACATAAAAAGCCACCTACAGACGCTTTACGCCCAATAATTCCGGATAACTCTTGCTTTATATGTCTTACCGCGGCTGCTGGAATAGAGTTAGCCGATGCTTATTCCCCAGATACCATCATTTCTTCTTCTCCAGGAAAATAAGTTCACGACCCGTGGGCCTTCTACCTCCACACGACATTGCTCTGTCGGGCTTTCGCCCATTGTGGAAAATTCCCCACTGCTGCCTGTCGTAGTAGTCTGGGTCGTGTCTCAGTCCCAGTGTGGCTGATCATCCTCTCGGACCAGCTACTGATCATTGCCTTGGTAAGCTATTGACTCACCAACTAGCTAATCAGAGGCAAGCCCCTCCTCGGGCAGATTCCTCCTTTTTCTCCTCAGCCTACGGGGTATTAGAAGCCGTTTCGAGCTATTGTTCCCCTCCCAAGGGCAGGTTATTACGTGTTAATCACCCGTCCTCCACTGGAAACACCACTTCCCGTCCGACTTGCATGTGTTAAGCAAGCCAAGGATGAGTTCGATCTATTAGGTTCTTCGATTTGTTCAGAAAATAAACGAGAGGATATTAAATCCTATAGTTTATTAAATCTATAAAACGATAAAGATCCTAGAAAAGCCAACTAGTTTCTCCTCGTAACAAAATATCATAATATATATCTTGGAGATACCCTAGGATTTGAAAAGCTTCGTTTCCCATTAGAGCCAGAATAAGCTCGGGTATGCTCCACTCCGGTGGAAATTGTTTATTTGAGAGTAGAACCAACTCTGCGCATTTATCATGGATTTCATGAAATAATAGGTCTAGTTCATGCGGAGCTCTTTCCGCATCCAAAACAGTTGAAGAAAGGGTCGAAGAGGCTTTGGATAGAGGGAACGATACAAGATCACTCTCCATAAAGAGTAAATCACTAGGCGTTGGATTACCATAAACCACTATTTGTTGATTTTCCATTTTTTTGTCAAGAAATAAAAATTATTCCCTCCAGACAGCTTAACTCCATCAAGCCTGTACGAGTAGTGAAGAATTATAGAGAACTTTTGTTAGTTGTTGACTAACGACGAAAAGCATGGGAGTTTTGGGCATAAAAGTGCATTTCTTCTCTTATGATATTTCTTGCGGGACGGTAGAACGACCTTTTCTTCCTCAGTCAATTCCCTTCTCCTCTGGTACACTATGCTATCCTTTTCTACATCATTATTTCTTTCCAGGAGGTCGGTATCCCAACTCTTTACACTCAGTTACTTCTCTTACTCACCCCCGGCACACTTGTTATATCTCCTTCCTAACGCCTGACTTCTAAGCCATCACTGTTTTGAAGCTTCAGTCTTGTTTTCCTGGCTCTCCTCCCAGCTTGAAAGCTCCTTGCCACTTCCTTATTTCTCATGGGTTCAGGCTTTAATTACATTATAATCTTCTAATCCCTGAATCGCAGTTTAGTTTTTTTTATCAAAATCTCTCTCTTACTATAAGATAAACAAACTCTTTCTTGCTTTTAGCACTTGTCCTGAGCTGGAGGGTACTCTTTCAGGGAATGGAATGAGACTTGACTTCCCATTTCTCTAGTCACTCTCAAAGCATCAGGTGAAGAGGGGCGTAGTGAATATATGGTTCTAAAGCTGGGGCTATTCTGATTCAAGCTGTGAGCCAGAGCTGCTAATGGCTCACTGAACTCTCTTTATCCTAGGCTGAGGCCTCTTTCTAATGCCCAACCCACCAAGTGCAGAAAATAGAATAGTGGAAAGAGAAAAATAGACTATTTACCAGTCCTAGAGCTAGTAAAATTACACATGATATTCCAACCGGACAATTCATTTTTTGAATTTCTTTTCTTCCCAAGAACTAGAGAGTCTGTGGGCAAGCGCTAGTGCTTTTTCTCAGACATCCTTTCCTACCGAGGGGAGTAAGCTAGAGCTCCCTCCTTTATTCCATTCTTTGTTCCTTCCTACTGGTAGGGGAATTTCCCTCAAATCAATCCTAAAATACTATTGTATTGATAGTACGAGCATAAATAGCTATTTCCGCCCATTGGTTTAGCTGATAGAGACTATTCAATTAACCCATTTCTTAGTTCTTTCCACAAGAAGAATATAGACTCTATTTGCTGCACCAGTACTTGATAGGAGAAATAAAGTCCTATATTACCGAGTAGGACTTCTCTTCGCTCTTTGTCTGGCCATGGTCAATCAAATGCGAAATCTTTTATTATAAAAGGGTACTTATTTATTCATTTAATCCTTGGATAGAGTGCTTCCTAAAATGATTACTGCAAACTTTATTTCAACAGAAATAAGGCCAAGGGATTCTAGATTTCTGTTTATAGAAGGAATCCTTCAAAAGGAAGGAAAGACCAGTTACCAGCCTTTCAGACTCCTCTATGATAGTCTTGGGTCAGTAGTAGGTCCTAGATTGCTAAGTAAGGATTTATCTTTCTATTCAGGACATAGCATAGTAGTATTTAGTCAAGAGTTCTTAGTCCAAGGGTTTAAAAGAAAATATTTTAAGCTATCCATTCGCCCTTCATTTCAAGTGATTCCACATCATTCCTCTTCTAAAATTCTAAGCTCAGCCTATTGGTAGGTCAGATTGGTCTCAGAAAGCCCCCTTCCCATAAAGGGGAAGTAGATACAAAACCTCCTTATGAGATTTCTTTTACCTAGTTCCGTCTTCTCTTAGAAAGACTGAGTTGAGATAAAGAATGAATTCGGTTCCCTGAGGAATATGACATTTAATCAACAGTTAGCTAGTCCCTTGAAATCGTTATGGATATTCCCCACAAGCGGATAAATAAAGAAGAAAGAATCATCGCATCTATTATCCCACACATTAATTCTTTTAATGACTCCAGTTATGGGGTTCATATGGACACTCCTGGACTCTTTTTTCCTTCTACGAGGCTATCCCAGTTACGCTAACACAGGGAATTCCTCCTCTAAGAGATTATTCAATGGTATGGAATTTGGGCCTTAAAGAAGGACCTTGGTCGTATTCATTCGTGAAAGCTATTTTGGAATATCCCTATTCTATTATTATTGGATTAAGCGCTTCAACGGGAAAGAGACTAAAGGAAGTCGGTTACGTCGAGCGTCTTCGTAAACCTATCCCTCCTGAAGGAAGATTTCCTTTCAACCTACCAGCACCGATTAGAACACCACTAATGGGAATGGACAAGACTGAGTCGACTGCCATGATACTTTACTTTAAATCACGGAAATAACTGCTATTGTAGTAATACTTCTTCCCGAAAGGATGGAAAGTGCTATGTATGGATTTACGAATCAGCGAATGTAGAATAGAATAACCTAATAATCCCTTACTCTGTTTTGGGCTAAAGTGTATAGTTCTATCCTCACTAACGGAAGTCTCTTAGTAACTAGTGAAAGAGCACTATTGTGGGAACCCTCAAATGATTAGTGTGATTTTGGGGTACTTAGGTGCAGTAGATTGGCTGACCAAGGTCGTCTCTCAAAGGAGGAAGTGAATTTAACAACTTATTAAAGGTATTCTAAAAAATAAAATAGAATAGAATAAAAACACTACTTTAAAGGATTTGGGTTTGTTATAATTTATGAATCTAGAGAATGTTTGTGGAAGAATATTGTATATTTTATTTTTTTAGTTTTGAAATGAATTTCGATTAAAATGACACAACAAGAAGATGTTTTTTTAGATATCTATTTTAAAAGGCGTAATCGATCTAACTCTACCTCTTCATTCACTTATTAATCATTATCATTTAAATTAATATCCACTTAATTATGATCCCCTAATTTTTTAACCCTCGAACCCTATAAGATTTAACTTAACCACAAAGATGGAATTACTTACACCCTAGGCTAGCTTCAGAACACACAATCGCAGCACCCTGCTTTGATTGTTGTTCTAAGGTTAGCTTATGTTCAGTGGTTAATTAGAGCACATATCCATTCTAGAAATGAGGATGAATTGTGTTTATGGATTATATTTTAACTCTACAAATTTATCTCATGTGGTCTTGAATTACCGATTAAGATCGCGCTCTCACAATTTACACAAAATCTCGACCTCGCGTGTTTTTGTGTTAATTATTCAATTGCTTTCTTAGTTTCTTACAATTTAAAAACACAATTCATGGATCATATTAAGTGAAATAAAGTAGCTCAATGATTCAAAATAATTAATTTAAGAGGGTATAAGATAGATCGATTACTAAAATACTACTCTTCTATGGGTGGCGTAATCATCGTAGAAGCATTTTGCATGTGCAAAGGATTATAATGGGTATAACCCAATAACGCTTCTACTCAAGAATTCCAGACCAAAGAGGAAGATTAAGAGAAGAAGAAATTTAATCAAAAAATAATAAAAGAGAATAAATAAAATAAGAACAAATAAGATTATTAAGAAAACACAGACATTACAACATGAGGAAGAAGAATAGGGCTTCGACGAAGGGATCCTTGCTTCAAGAGCTACCCTTATTGAATTGCTTGGATAATTGGATTGGAACCTCTTCTACTATTCCATAAACTTACTAATTCACGCACCAACCCCTAAAAATGAGAAAAAATTCAATTTATAGAGGGGAGGTGAGGAGAGGTTACAAGTGGTTTCAAGTGTGAATGTGGAAATTCGGCCAAATATTTTATTCCAACTTTCACAGCCCATTTGACCACAAAAACGCATTAATTGGCCGGCCTTCCAGAATGACCATATGTTCGGATATGTGTCCTCTATCTCCTCTAAAACTTTGGGCTTAATCCAGGCCCAAATGAAGGAGTTATGGGTGAAATATAGAATCTTCTCTATTCTGGCGTGTCCAGCCCACTTTTGACTCTATGGCCCAATTACTCTATCCAAGTGTATTCTTTTTATCTAGTGTCCTGAATAAAAGTTGTAGCCCATGAATTAATAAACACATTTAAAAACTATTAAGTTTAAATAATTCAAATAAAAATATTTATGATTGAAATACTACAGTGATTTTGAAAGGGTAAAACTGGAATTTTCATAAAATATTCAAATGAATGATCTAATCCAAATACTTTATAATTGGACATACTTAACACAATTTGAGGAAATTATATAATTTATTATCAATAAAATATTCAATAAAAATGTTTTTTATCAACTCCCCCACACTTACCCTTTTTCACTCATTGGCAAAACCTCATGTCAAGTAAACATCAATATCAAATCAAAACCAATTTTAAAACACATATCTTTGAGATCAAACAATTACAAACCAAGAAACAAAAGATATAATGCCTCATAAAAAACCATTATTTTAAGTTCTTCATTTATATCATTCAATATATTTCCACTTTGTTTATCCTCCCTTGAAAAAAACACTTACCTCTCTTGAATTTTCTCTTATCACACAAATGTCATTTTTTTTGCAATGTCTTTATCATCCAAACTCATAAAAGGGTCACCATAGGCTTGATAGATTCCTACATCACCACCCGATGTGAGTCAAGGACATATGTTTATCATGAGGAATTTCCAGGGTTGTTCTGTGGCTTTCGGTTGGTAGGATTAAGATGTGAAAAACTCTAAGGCTGAATGAGGAGGGCTTGACTCTTTATGAAGCAAAATTGCATTAATCTAATTTTCACTTAAATATGGTCTTATCCTCAATCCTCATAGTATCAATTCAGCTCCATCGTCATGAAAATTCATGGAAAGTTTACACCATTAATCATTTTAGCATCAAAAATGACAATCTTCTCGAACATGATTTTCTTGAAAGCTCCAGATGGGCATAGCTTTCCACCTCAATTAGAAGCTCCGGAAAAGGCACAACTTCACTTGTCATGAAAGCTCCAGAAAAGGCACAACTTTCAATATAATGAATTTCTTTAGTAGAAAACACATCTATTCAGAATTTAATTTTCCACCCAAAGTATCATAGAATGTGGTAGCACAACACAAGATAACTTCCCCCACACTTAAGTTCAACTAGATTATGCAATTTCACTTCAATAGTTGGTTGGATAGGGAAAATTGGCTTGTAATGTGGCTAACCTAACAGGCTGTGCATGGATTCTAAGGTCTAAAAGGATTAAATGTTCAAGGTAGGCCATTATGAAAAAGTATTCTTTGAAATAGGGGCTTTAATACCAAAAAATGCCTCAATCATTTAAACATAAGTACCTCAAACCCTCAAGTTTTGACAGGAATAGATCAAATTATGGTTAAACCAAGCATGGTTTGGTTATCTCAAGAAGTGAGTTGAATGTAAAGAATATGAAAATAATGGTTCATAAGCCTCACAGGAATGTGATTTAAAATATAAAGACATTGATATGTGGCATGTGATTCAAAATTCAGTGTACTTTTCATGAAATTACTAAATATTTGAACTTGAAACAAAGTCATTTCAGCATTCATTTAAGATTAGTTTTAAGGGATAAATCGTTTCAATCGTTGATATGCATTTCAAAATTGTAATGAGAATCATTTTAGCTCAAAAATTTCAAAAACACGAAGAAAATTGAAAAATAAACACACAAAATTTGAAAAACACACAATTTTTTTGTTTTTTTAAACAGGAAAACAATTGATATTACTAAACTAAAAGGTTCCCTCCCCCACACTTAAAATATTTCATTGTCCTAAATGTGAACCCATGAGATGATATATGCACATGAAATGCAGAATTTTTATATAGGACAAATAATATAAAAGTGAAAGGGTTAGGAACAGCCTGATGTGCTCAAGTGATGATGGGGTCATGCAGTGTGATAAAATCAACTGCATTAGTAGGAAGTACCTCAATGTATCTCTTCAAACGTTTCCCATTGACTGTAAATATTCTTCCAGTTTCCACTTATGTGATCTCCACTACAACATAAGGAAAAACATTAGATACAATATAAGGACCTAACCATCTGGAATGCAACTTACCAGGCATCAGCTTCAGTCGTGAACTATAGAGAAAGACTTTCTCTCCAACATGAAACTCCCTTTGTTGGATAATTCTATCATGTGTTGTTTTTTATCTTTCCTTGTAGAGCCTTGAGTTCTCATACGAAGACAATCTAATCTCCTCAAGCTCTTGAATCTACAGCTTCCTTTGGATTCCAGCTTGGGCCAAATCCATGTTACATTTCTTTATAGCCCAATAAGCCCAATGCTCAACTTCCAAGGGGATATGACATGCTTTCCCAAAAACAATCTGAAATGGGGTCATACCAATGGGTGTCTTGTATGTTGTCCTATAATCCCACAATGCATCATCCAAGTGCTTGCTCCAATCCTTCCTATTTGGCTGCACGGTTTTCTCCAAGATTTGTTTCAACTCACGATTTGAAACCTCAGCCTGACCATTTGTTTGAGGGTGGTATGGTGTTGATGTTTTTTGTGTCACCCCATACTTCCGAATGAGGGAAGAAAAATTCCTATTGCAAAAGTGTGTCCCTTGGTCACTGATGATGGCCTTTGGTACTCCAAACCTGCAGAAAATTTGAGCCTTGACAAAATCCACTACAACATGAGAATCATCAGTCCTGGTGGCCTTGGCCTCCACCCATTTACTCACATAATCAACAACAACCAAAATATACAAAAATAAAAATGAAATAGGAAAAGGACCCATAAAATCAATGCCCCATACATCAAAAATCTCACAGAATAGTATGGGTTGTTGGGGCATCTCATGTCTTCTTGAAATGTTTCCAGTGTGTTGGCAACGAGAGCATGATTTACAAAACACATGGGAATCATGGAATAAGCTAGGCCAATATAATCCAGAGTCTAAGACTTTTCTAGCAGTACGTTGGGGTCCAAAGTGTCCACCACAAGCAAGTGTATGACAAAAATGCAAAATAGACTCAAACTCATGATCGAGAACACACCTCCTAATGACTTGGTCACTACACATGTGCCAGAGGTAAGGATCATCCCACACATAAAACCTAGACTCACTTTTTAATTTTTGGACTTGATGATTCTTTAAATTTGCAGGGATTTCATAGGTAACAAGGTAATTAACTAAATCTTCCTACCAAGGATGCGTGTCTGAGATGGAATAAAGAGGCTCATTGGGGAAAGTGTCCCGAAGTGGTACCTGGTCAAAGGTGTCATCCTCTAGTGTGTGAGTAATCCTACTCATGTGGTCTGCCACCAAATTTTATGACCCCTTGTTGTCCTTTATCTCAATATCAAATTCCTGAAGAAGAAGCATCCATCAGATCATCCTAGGCTTTGCATATGGATTCTTCAAAAGGTACCTCAGAGCTGCATGGTCAAAAAAAAAACTACTTTAGAGCCCAATAAATATGAACGGAATTTATCTAAAGCAAATATGACAGCAATAAACTCCTTTTTCGTGGTTGTGTAGTTTGATTGGGCTGAATCCAGTGTCCTCGATGCATAGGATATCACATGTGAATGTCCCTCCACCCTCTGAGATAAGAAATCTCCCACCATGAAGTTGTAGGCGTCACACATAAGCTCAAAAGGAATCTCCCACCGTGGGGGATGTATGCAGTGTGATAAAATCCACTGCATTAGTAGGAAGTCCCTCAATGTATCTCTTCAAACGTTGCCCATTGACTGTAAAGCTCCTTCCAGCGTCCTCTTGTGTGATCTCCACTGCACCATTAAAAAACATTAGATACAATATAAGGACCTAACCATCTGGAACGCAACTTACCAGGCATCAGCTTCTGTTGTGAACTGTAGAGAAAGACTTTATCTCCAACATGAAACTCCCTTTGTTGGATCATTCTATCATGAGTTGCTTTTTATCTTTCCTTGTAGAGCCTTGAGTTCTCATACAAAGACAATCTAATCTCCTCAAGCTCTTGAATTTACAGCTTCCTTTGGATTCCAGCTTGTGCCAAATCCATGTTACATTGCTTTATATCCCAATAAGGCCATTGCTCAACTTCCACGGGGAGATGACATGCTTTCCCAAAAACAATCTGAAATGGGGACATACCAATGGGTGTCTTGTATGTTGTCCTATAATCCCACAATGCATCATCCAAGCTCTTGCTCCAATCCTTCCTATTTGGCTGCATTGTTTTCTCCAAGATTTGTTTCAACTCATGATTTGAAACCTCAGCCTAGCCATTTGTTTGAGGGTGGTATGGTGTTGATGTTTTGTGTGTCACCCCATACTTCCAAAGGAGGGAATCAAAATTACTATTGCAAAAGTGTGTCCCTTGGTCACTGATGATGGCCTTTGGTACTCCAAACCTGCAAAAAAAATGAGCCTTGAAAAAATCCACTACAACATGAGAATCGTCAGTCTTGGTGGCTTTGGCCTCCACCAATTTACTCACATAATCAACAGCAAACAAAATATACAAAAATCCAAATGAACTGGGAAAAGGACCCATAAAATCAATGCCCCATACATCAAAATTCTCACAGAATAGTATGGGTTGTTGGTGCATCTCATGTCTTCTTTAAATGTTTCCAGTGTGTTGGCAACGAGAGCATGATTTACAAAACACATGGGAATCATGAAATAATATAGGCCAATATAATCCAGAGTCTAAGACTTTTATAGAAGTACGTTGGGGTACAAAGTGTCCACCATAAGCAAGTGTATGACAGAAATGCAAAACAGACTCACACTCATGATCTGGAACACACCTCTTAATGACTTGGTCACTACACATGCGCCAGAGGTAAGGATCAACCCACACATAAAACCTAGACTCAATTTTTAATTTTTGGACTTGATGTTTCTTTAAATTTGCAGGGAATTCATAGGCAACAAGGTAATTAACTAAATTGTCATACCAAGGATGCGTACCTGAGATGGAATAAAGATGCTCATTGGGGAAAGTGTCCCGAAGTGGTACCTGGTCCAAGGTGTCATCCTCTAGTGTGTCAGTAATCCTACTCATTTGGTATGCCACCATGTTTTTTGACACCTTTTTGTCCTTTATCTCAATATCAATTTCTTGAAGAAGGAGCATCCATCGGATCAGCATGGGATTTACATCTGGCTTCTTCAAGAGGTACCTTAGAGCTGCATGGTCAGAAAAAACAACTACTTTAGAGCTCAATAAATACAAACAGAATTTATCTAAATCAAATATGATAGCAAGAAACTCCTTTTCCATGGTTTTTTATTTTTATTGGGCTGAATCCAGTGTCTTCGATGCATAGGCGATCACATGTGAACGTCCCTTCACCCTCTGAGATAAGACAGCTCCAACCGCGAAGTTGGAGGCATCACACATAAGCTCAAAAGGAATCTCCCACTATGGGGGTTGTATGACAGGTGGAGTGGTCAGACACTTCTTTTCCTCATCAAAGGAAGTCCTGCAAGAATCATCAAAATTGAAGTCAATATCTTTTTGAAGCAATCGAGATAAGGGTAGAGCGATCTTACTAAAATCTATAATGAAGTGTCGATAAAATCTAGCATGTCCAAGGAATGATCAAACATCACGCACACATGTAGGATATGGGAGGGATGAAATAATGTCTAACTTAGATTTATCAACTTCAATGCCATTTTGTGAGACTATATGACCTAAGAAAGTTCCCTTTTCGATCATGAAATGACATTTTTCAAAATTTATGACCAGATTCTTCTCAATACAATGATGCAACACATCACCCAAACTAGAGAGACATTCATCAAATGAGGATCCATAAACTATAAAATCATCCATAAATACCTCCATGTAGGTCTCAATGAAATATGAGAAAATACTCACCATGCATCTCTGGATGGTACCTGGGGCATTGCAAAGTCCAAATGGCATCTTTTGGTAAGCAAAGGTACCAAATGGGCCAGTGAATGTCATCTTCTCCTAGTCCTATGCTGTAATGGGAACCTGAAAATAGCCATAGAAACCATCCAAGAAGCAATAATGTGTCCTACCTGCAAGTCTCTCAAGCATCTAGTCAATGAATGGAAGTGGGAAATGGTCCTTATGAGTGGATTGATTTAGTTTCCCATAATCAATACACACTCTCCATCTGTTTTGTACTCTCACAGGAACTAACTCATCATTTTCATTTTTTATAACAGTGAAACCAGTTTTCTTTGGTACAGCCTAGACAGGGCTAACCCATTGTGAGTCAGAAATAGGGTAAATTATACCTGCCTCGAGCAATTTTTCAACCTCTTTTTGAACAACCTCCAGAAGGGTTGGATTGAGTCTCCTTTGTGGTTGTGCCACCGGTTTAGCCCCATCCTCCAAGAGAATCCTATGCATGCAAATGTAGGGGCTAATACCTGATATGTCTGCCAATGTCCAACCAATTTCCCTAATGTTATCTCTCAATAGATTCAAAAGTTTTTCTTCATGTTCAAAAGAGATATTGTTAGCAATGATAACAGGTAATCTATCATCACTCAGCAAGTATGCATATTTAAGATTTGGGGGCAATGGCTTGAGTTCCAATGTAGGGGTGATGTATGGATGGAGAAATTGATGCAACAGACATATCTTCACAATGAACATAAGTATCAGAATAGAAATCATCACAATCAGAGAATAAAGCACCAAATCCATCAGCATACTCAATACCCATGTCATAATCAAATTTCACATGATCAAGATCAGAATATGAATCCATTTCAAAATAAAATCTTAGAGAGTCTTGTTCATTAGAAACAGGTGTGGAAGTTCTATTAGACATTAAACCAGAACCAATACTCATAATCTCCCTAAGAATAGGATAATCAAAATCCATGGAGTTTTTACTTGGTGGTTCAAAATGGGAGATAACAAAAGCAGAATGGTCCTCAGAGGGGTACTTCATGGAGTCCATAACATTAAAAATTACAACTTCATCTCCAAACTCCATGGAAAGTGTACCCTCATGAACATTTATGATAGTTTTTTCAGTTTTGAGGAAGGGTCTACATAAGATAATGGGAGCACGAGAACTTACCTGATCATCCTCCATTTTGAGTACATAGAAGTCTGCTGGAAAGATCATGTCTCTTACCCGGACAAGTACATCCTCAAGAACTCTCGCTGGATATTTCGTAGCTCTATCCACCAGTTTCACCACTACTCTCATCGGCTTCAACTCACAAACTTGTAAAGAAGAGAATACAGAGTGAGGCATCACATTTATTGAAGCTCCTAAATCACAAAGAGCATCAGAGAAGTGCAACTCCCCTATGTTACATGGGATGGTGAATGTCCCGGTATCCTTGCACTTTTTTGGCATTGCTAGAGTTGGTGTAATGAGTGCTGAGACATTCCTTCCAAGGTTGATCCTATCATTTCCCTTGAGCCATCTTCGATTGGTACAAAGTTCTTTTAAGAATTTTACATACCTCGTGATTTTCTTAATGGCTTCAAGTAGAGGAATGTTGATCTCCACATGCTTGAATGTGTCCAAAACCTCATTTTTCATTGCTTCTTCAGCCATCTTCTTGGTTTGAACAACCCTGTTTGGAAAAGGAAGGGGTTTAGGAGGAACATCATCAATATTTTCCTTACCTTTATCTTTCTCCTTGGATTTCTCATCTGTTGGTATGGAATACAGCTTCTCTGGAGTTGAGGTGAATCTCGGTGGAATGGTAGGTACAGATGTATCATTCATTTTCTTCCCACTTCTCAATGTGATGGCACTGACATTCCCCTTTGGATTTGGAGTGAGTTGGGAAGGTAGATTTCTAGAATTCTTACTCACAAGTTCATGGAGGGAGGTGGCAATCTGGCTCATTTGAGTCTTCAACTCCCTCAACTTCGAACCTTGACTCTTTAACTCATTCTGTTGATTAAGAACAATTTGTTTCAAAATATAATCAGTGTTAGAGTCTACCTTGTGTTGGATAATCCCTTGTTGCAGACTTGTTGATGTTTGAGCTTTGAATCTCCTTTGGGGTTTTTGGAAACCCTGTTGGTAAGGTGGAGGCTGTTGGAAGTTTGGTTGAAAAGGGGGCCTTTGTTGTTGCCCAGAGCCATACCTCGTGTCTGATTGATCCTTCCACCCTTAGTTTAAGGTTGGTTCAAAGGAGTCATACTTCTTTTGGGGATATGTCTGATGTTGCTGCTGATATGGTCTCCCAGGGAACATTGCTGCACAATCTTCTGTTTCTTGGAGTTGTGGGAAATAGTCGGTTGGGTGGCTTGTCTTAGTGAAAATGTCACATGGCTTTGAAGGAGGGGGTTGGGATTTCTTTTGAGCCAATGCAATCTTCCTCACCATAGTGGTCAATTCTTCTAACTTGGTATCAATCAAATGACTTTCAAGAGAAGAAGGACTTACCTGATGTACTCCCTTGACATGTGGTGTACCTCGATCGCCAAATTGTTGGGAGTTTTGTGCAATCTTTTCGATCAATGCATGTGCGGATATTGGTGTCTTGTCCACCAATGCCCCTCCTGATGTGGCATCCACCATGCTCCTCTCCATAGGTGTGAGTCCTTCATAAAATTACGGAATGAGGAGTTTCTCACTGATTTGGTGATGTGGACAGCTTGCACACAACTTCTTGAATCTCTCCCAATACTCATACATTGACTCCCCTTGTGCTTTCTTGATCCTCGAGATCTCCTTATGAATAGAAGTGGTCCTCGATGCTAGAAAAAATCTCTACAAGAAAAGACTTTTTAAATCGTTCCAACAAGTTACATCCTCGGGTTTTAAATAATACATCCAATCTTTCACAGCTCCATCAAGTGAGAATGGGAATGCTCTTAATTTGATTTGATCTTCAGAAACATTTCTTGGTTTAAGGGTTGAGAAAACCACATTAAATTATTTAAGGTGTTTGTTTGGATCCTCACCAGATAAGCCATGAAATTTTGGAAGAAGGTGAATTAACCTAGATTTTATCTCAAAGTATGATTCGATATTCGGGTATGCAATACAATTTGGTCGATAGTTAATATCAGGTGCAGCCAATTCACGAATGGTTATATTAAGTTCATTTCCATTATTTACTTCCATTGGTTCCTATTTTAAGTTTGAATTTTAATTGCTTCCAATTTCAATGCTTCCAGAAGAGAGTAATTCACCAACTGGTTGAATATTGAAACTTCCCGTAGACTGAGAATGTCTGATTTGAGCCCTAAGGCTACGCTCAATCTCAGGTTCAAGATCTAAGAGATCTTCGGGATTAGTTCGTGTCATAAATCAAATAAAAATTAAAAGAAAGAAAGTGGACCATAGTAAAATAAAAAAGTGAAGTTTGAGTTGATGGTCCAAAAATAAAAGAAGAGGATGAAAAAAACAGAAAACTTGAGAAAGGGGAAAGATGAAAGAGAGAGGTGAAGAAAATAATAAAATGAAAAATAAAAGAAATACCTCTAAATGGTTGAATAAATTACTTTACTCCCCGAAAACGGTGCCAATTTGAAACAGCGCTGTTGTGGGCGCCCTCAAATGATTAGTGTGATTTTGGTGTACTTAGGTGCAGCAGAGTGGCTGACCAAGGTCGTCTCTCAAAGGAGGAAGTGAATTTAACAACTTATTAAATGTATTCTAAAAAATAAAATAGAATAGAATAAAAACACTACTTTAAAGGATTGTGTTTTGTTATAGTTTATGAATCTAGAAGAAGTTTTCTGGAAGAAAACTGTATATTTTTTTGTTTTTAGTTTTGAAATGAATTTCGATTAAAATGACACAACAAGAAGATGTTTTTTTAGATATCTATTTTAAAAGGTGTAATCAATCTAACTCTACCACTTCATTCACTTATATATAATTATCATTTAAATTAATATCCACTTAATTATGATCCCCTAATTTTTTAACCCTTGAACCCTACAAGAGTTGACTTAACCACAAAGATGGAATTACTTAAACCCTAGGCTAGCTTCAGAACACGCAATCGTAGCACCCTCCTTTAATTGTTGTTATAAGGTTAGCTTATGATCAGTGGTTAATTAGAGAACATATCCATTCTGGAAATTAGGATTAATTGTGTTTAGGGATTATATTTGAACTCTACAAATTTATCCCATGTGGTCTTGCATTACCGATTAAGATCACGCTCTCACAATTTACACAAAATCTCAACCTCGCGTGTTTTTGAGTTTATTATTCAATAGATTTCTTAGTTTCTTACAATTTAAAACACAATTCATGGATCATATTAAGTGAATTAAAGTAGCTTAATGATTCAAAATAATTAAATGAAGAGGGTAGAAGATAGATCGATTACTAAAAGACTACTCTTTCATTGGTGGCGTAATCATCGTAGAAGCGTTTTGAATGTGCAAAGGATTTTAATGGGTATAACCCAATAATGCTTCTAATCAAGAATTCCAGCCCAAAGAGGAAGATTAAGAGAAGAATAAATTTAAACAAAACATAATAAAATACAATAAATAAAAGAATAACAAATAATTTTATTAAGAAAACACAAACATTACAACATGAGGAAGAAGAATAGGGCTTCGACGAAGGGATCCTTGCTTCAAGAGCTACCCTTATTGAATTGCTTGGGTAATTGGATTGTAACCTCTTATACTATTCCCTAAAATTCATAATGTACCACAAACCCTCCAAATGAGAAAAAATCCAATTTATAGAGGGGAGGGGAGGAGAGGTTACAAGTGGTTTCAAGTGTGAATGTGGAAATTCGGCCAAATATTTTATTCCAACTTTCAACACCCATTTGACCACCAAAACGCGTGAATTGTCCGGTCTTCTAGAATTACCATATGTGCGTATATGGGTCCTATATCTCCTCTAAAAATGTGGTCTTAATCTAGGCTCAGATGAAGGAGTTATGGCCGAAATACATGAGCTTCTCCATTCTGGCGTGTCCATCCCACCTTTGATTTTATGGACCAATTACTCCATCCAAATTCATTATTTTTATCTAGTGTCCTGAATAAAAGTTGTATCCCATGAAGTAAGGAACACAGTTACGAAATATTAAGTTCAAATAATTTAAATTAAAATATTTATGATTGAAATACTACAGTGATTTTGAAAGGGTAAAACTAGAATTTTCATCAAATATTCAAATGAATGATCTAATCCCAAATACTTTATAATTGAACATACTTAACACAATTTGAGGAAATTATATAATTTATTATCAATAAAATATTCAATAAAAATTTGTTTTATCAACTAGCATAATCTCTTCCGGTTGGGGGGGAAGCCTAACTAAGAAGTCTTCGTCGTGGGCTATCCCCAAGCATTATTTCTCCCCCTTCCCTACGTTCAACCAGGTTCCAAGGTTGAAGCTAGATTAAAAGTTGAGTTTAAGGATAAAGTGGGTAGGTGAGCAGATGGACTAACACGTGTAAGAACACACATGTGCACTCGTCTTTGACTCTGAAGGAGAAAGCCGACCATAAGTGATTGGAAGTAGCTTAGGCTGACGAGACCATTCGACCGATAGGGAGATATAGATGGGGAGAGGAAGCGGGTCCACTTGTCGATTCGAAGAACTGGAAGGATGGGAAACTCATTCCTAATACATAGTGACATAAATTAGGTATAGAATAAATAGTTCTAAAAGAGTGTAGCTCTTTCTTTAATCAAATTCAATCACCCTTGGTCTGTATCCTAGATCTTACACCTTGTAAGATTCATATCCACAACCATCTGATCTGGGATCTTCCATCGGCACCCTCGAATGGTATATTCAATAACTAGTAGGTCTAGTAGGTTCATAACTTGATATCCTGGAGTTGGGATTCAGTCAAGACCCCATGACCTTCCTTGGTAGGCTGGTACTGATATATATTGGAGGTTGTTTTCCTCTCTGCATAGAGCTTGCCCACCTGTATTTTAGTTATGGATCATTGGGTGGTTGACCACCCCTATTCTAGTAGTTCCAGATGAAGTCACATCACATGATTCCTATCCTTCCCAGATGTTGGCCTGTTCTTTTGAATCATCAAAATAGTATTCATCCGTAGTCATGGAAATATGACAATAGTTCTGTGTCGAATCGGAATGAAGATCAGAGGCTAGGGTAGGGCCAAGAGCCTTATTGAAAGAAATATATTTCACTAATAAGGATAAAGAATATAGAGAATCTGACCTTTCTCCCTCACATGACAACTTCTTGAACCTTTGGTTATTCTGACCTTTTAGCTCAAGCGGATAGAGACTATAATGACTCGCTTCGCTTCCCTCTGCATGAAGGGCGGCTACCAATTAAGCTTATTACTAATTCCCTCCGTTCGCTTCGGTTCACTCGGCCATTTTTCCTTTCACTTATGGACCTATGACTGCTCAGAAGAGAAAGTAGACTCAGAAGACAAGGAAGCAGAGCTAATAAAAAAAACATCACCTTTCTTTTCAAGGGGGATGATCGTGCACTGTACTCAATGCCTCATTGGTCTAGTACTATCATATCACTGGGGACACGTATCAGTATTGGAAGCTGATAGGCTTTCGGCCTTTAATATATATCAGTACCAGTCTTTGTATTCGTAATTACGTTTCTCCGGGTGTGGATCATCCCCCAGCTCTTCAGGATGGCTTCATTGCATTGATTTGGCAAACAGACCCTTGGAAAGGAGACAACATAATGGAAGGGGCGTTGGCCTATTTATATCAATTAAGAATGAATCCCATCTTTATGATTTTTTCATGAAAACTCCCACTCTTATGCGTACGGGGTAGGCTACTTTCGCGCTTCGGAAGGAGGGAAATAGAAGTGGGCTCAACTATTAAGGTCCTTGTTTCGTACGTCCGGCAGCAACAAGGCACTGAAAGTGATTCCCACCTTCCCCAACTAGGGCTTTGACCACCCTAATTTCTGAATCATATAGGGCCTATTATATTCTAGTAGTTGAGTCAGATGAGTCGTCTTTGGAAGATATGTATCTCAGCTGGTGTAGTGGTTTAGACAGCGGAACCAAAGGTGTAGGGGCCCGGAAGGGAGACTCGCAGAACCGTTTACGATTCCTAGCTCGACGATGACTTGGAATCGGAAGAATAGAGGATGAGACGGTGGGATCCCCGCTTTGGAGAAAGAAAATTCTATAGAAAAGAAAGTGATTGGGATTCGAAATCAGAAGTAGAGGCAGGAAGTAATCCATTGGACTCTTAGCAGGAGGGAGAATGTATATCGTTTATGGACAGAAGCATACTAGTCGGAGTGGTTCCCTCCCCCTTTCTACCAGCCTAGTCCCTTATTCTATCTTATCTAGAAACCCTTTTAGTGTGATACAAAGAAGAAATGATGCTCTCATCATTCATAGATAAGAGGGGCCGAATCTAGTATCGGTAGCTCACAGACAGGGCTCATACATTCCCTTCTGTATTTGGGAATATGAGAAGGATTACCATGTCTTATCGCTCTTTCCTGGGAAAGACTCGGCATTTAGGCGGTGGTGTGGTATGGTGGCGTGAGGTCACGAGAGCTTGTGTAGGACTCATCACATCCTGGGGTTGGAAAAACCATGGAATAGGGGACTGTCCCGCTTTCACGGACAAGACGATACGATCAATTTTTTATTTGTTTGGTCAAACATATAGAGCACTCAAAGCAGGATTGTGACAAATTTTATAGGATACGAAATGGGACTCTTGAAAGTGGACTTCATGGTGATAGGACTTGGAATAATGTACCATCTTGAATTCACTTTAGGAGCACTATATAGGAAGAGTACCTGTCTGACCTTCCATTTCACAGGATTCAGAACCAGCCTATAAAGGGGAAAACTTAGAGTCGCCCCTCTCATCAGGGGATTATGCACTCCATGTTGAATCAAACAGCACCTCTGGATAGACTAGTTGGCAAGATTACTGTTGATTCTTTTGATCTAAAGTCGGCCACGAACCCTCTTATTTCTTCAAGATATAACTATACTTTATAGGTATTCTAGCATATAAAGTCCTATCGATGATGGTTTTGCTTCTGGGGCTATGGAAACTATCCTTTCTAGCACCATGTTTGAGGTCCCTTTTACTAAATAAAAATAATGGGTGTCATTCATGGCTGGTCAACCTCTCAAATACTATTCATCATGGCCTATCTTCGCTCTATCTCACCACGTCATGGTGTGGTATTGCGTCGAGCAAGTTCACCCTGGTGTTTTATTAAATGATTATGCCATTCTAGGCGATGATGTATTCATCACTGATGAGAAGGTGGAGCACGTCTATTCTGACGTTTTGTCCAACTTAGGGGTCACTATATCAACCCAAAAGTCGTTGATCTCTAAGACTAGGGCCGAGGAGTTCGCAAAGCGTTTTTGGGTTCAAGGGATGTCGGTGGACCTAAGTCATGTGTCTGTTCTACTAAGGCTCTCAAGAATTTATATAACCCCTATGGCCTGATGGATATTGCTGAGAGGTACTCTATTCATAGATTCTCTACAATATGTTGGGTTGGAGGGGCCGGTGACATGGTACTCTCTAGGTTAGACCATTATAGGTAAAAAACTACGAAAGAGTTTGGTGGATGCTTCTTGCTTCCCAATTCCCAAATATAGAATTTTGGTTAGGGAGGTGAAGAACTTTGAATCCATATCTTTGAGGTTGAGGATAGTCATGAAAAAAAAGGAGTTAGTCTTGACCCTAGAGGAATTCCACTTGACGAAGTCATCAAAAGACTTCCAGGAGTGGACCCTTCTTCAGGTTTGGGTTAAGCAGTGGTGATGTTATACACATTGGTACTGGAAGGTAGCTATGTAACCTGAGGTGACCCTAACAACATTATTTGAAGCACATTTACTTCAAAAAAGATGGAAAGATTGATGAAGAATTGGTCCGATGGTGGATTAGAGGTGTCATATGCTTCTGGTAGTGCTGCAGATGGCTGGGCGAACTGGCAAGTCAACTGTTGGCTCAACCCTTGATTGTTCTAGGACCGGAAATGTGACAAAGTTTCCCGGTGGGTAGATCACTCGGGGAGGTCGTGGTCGGATAGATTCTCATCAGGGATCCATATATGGAATGAACCCTACCATGGCCACTGTTGGTTCATCAGTGGTGAAGTTCTCTATGGCATCCCGCCTTTTTATAACATAACTTTTCATTACATTTTACAAAACTGAGGATCTTTAAGGTATAGTGTCTTGGAAACCAGGAACTTAAAACATGAAAACATAAAACATTCTTCTTAAACACTTTAAAGGATTCTACTTATGTTCATCCTAGGTTAATTACTTCATCTCATAACCTGGGGACATACATCAAAGGAAAGGATGAGCAGAAGGCCCAGTAAAGGAAACAAGGGGAAACATTTAACATGTGAACTTGAGATACATCAACAATGTCATGAAAAAGAACTTTAAGGAATGAGAAAGAAATCATGAGGCATATCATAATAAAAATAACGTATTTCATAACTTGAATATGTGGCTACAACATTTAATATTAACAATCATTTCCATTTCACCAAGGTCCATCCCCAAGGTGTCATTAAAAATTACCAAGGTTATTCACCAAGGCGTCGTTAAAAATGGTCATCTCTAGAGATTAAGTCTTTAGCCAATGAATTTGAGCGCTATCAGGGCGCACCCTTAATTTGTATTTATTATCATGTGAGCCACATATATCATCATCAATAATTTCATAAACAATCCATATAGCATAAAATAAATGGGTTTCATTTCATAATCATAACGTTTTAAAAACTGCTTTAAAGACATGATCTTTATGTCACTTTAAACCCACAGAAAGGGAAAGTGGGAATCATGTATGTAAATCCTAGACTTTAAAATAGAAAATTTTGGTATATATGTGAATACCACTTTATAAGAAAGATCTTTGAGTATTCACTTAATAAAATAAATTAATTTGAGAATAAGAGAGATACATTTTGAGACGGAAATTCTGAAGCATAACGGCTATGTTATGAGGTTTTAGAAAAAATTGAAAAGAGAGGGGACATGGGTCACCCACTCATAAATGATACATAAAACAGTAGGGGGACATAATATAAAGGATTTAAGAACATGGTAATGAAATTTTAAAGATATACCATATGAAATGAAGAACATGAAAGGAAGACAAAAATAAGATTTCTCTTATGAAAATTTGGCAGCCTAACGGCGTCACTTAAACTTCAAAAAAATGAATTGACAAGATAAAATAGGGTCTATCATCATTTGAACATAAAATATAAGTATGATAGATATATAGATCATACCCTAACATAATAAAAAGGAACTTTAAAGACTTGAAATGAAAGTAGAACTTTGAAAAAATGAGAAAGGTGAAAGAATCCCTTAAAAATTCAGTAGCCTAACGGCGTCACTTAAACTTCAACAAAAATTAATTGACGAGATCAAATAGGGTATCTAATCATATTAACATAAAATATCATTATGATAGATATAGATATCATACCCCAACATAATAAAAAGGAACTTGAAAGACTTGACATGAAAGTAGAACTTTGAAAAAATGAGAAAGGTGAAAGAATCCCTTAAAAATTCAACACCCTAACGGCGTCACTTAAACTTCAAAAAAAATGAATTGACAAGATAAAATAGGGTCTCTCATCATATGAAAATAAAATATCAGTATTATAGATATAGAAATCGTACCCCAACATAATAAAAAGTAACTTGAAAGACTTGACATGAAAGTAGAACTTTGAAAAAATGAGACAGGTGAAAGAATCCCTTAAAAATTCAGCAGCCTAACGGCGTCACTTAAACTTTCCTAAAATTAATTGATGAGAGAAAGGGGGGTATCTAATAACATGAACATGAAAAGGGAAGTATGAGGAATATAAAATAACATCCTCCAACATAAGATCATGGAGCATAAAAGATATGACATAAAAGAGATTACTTGAAAAGAAAGAGAGAGGTAGGATCCCTTACCTTAAAACGTATCTCTTAAAACTCAAAGGTTGGGACCTTGAGGGCTTGGATGCACCTTGGGAGGACTCCTTAGGAGGTAAGGAGACCATAACTTCGTTGAGGATGATTTTGGAGTCGAATGGATGAGAGGATGGATTGGTATTTATAGGGAAAGTGAGGGGACATGGCATTAATGACCAAGGGACACCTCATTGGTGGTTTTGGAAAAACCATGGGCTTGCACATGGTATTTGCCTATGGTATTGGCCACTTGGGACACCTCATACCTTATCTTACTATTAAAAAGTCGACCATATTGATTACATACTTAATACATCATGTAATGATGTCATTAAACACCCGTAACTTAAAAACTGTATTTTCACTATTCATAGAAAATTCAACTTTCTCAGAAAAATCCAAAAATTTCACCTTAACCAAATATCGATGCTCTAATTTCAAAAATGAACTCCATTTTATAATAATAATTTTCTAAATATTTTGAATTTAATTTTTAAATAAATACACTATTCACCGAAAATTCATTTTTTCAGAAAAATCCCCAAAAATTACCTTAGCATAATATCGATGTTCGGAATTCAAAAATAGTCCATTTTATAAAAAATAATTTTCTAAATAATTTTAATTTAATTTTTAATTAAAAAACACTATTCACTTGAAAAAACTAATACTTGACTAATAATTTATGAAATCGTTATTTAACCATTTTATTGAATAACATTACTTAATCAAGGTGCCTAGATTATATTAATAATTTCTTTAAGTGAGATTACTAAACCATTTGGTCACATTACTAATCCTAAGCATAAAATCACTATTCAGAATTTACTATTCATAAAAAATTAATTTGATCTTATTAGACTCTAAATTTCGTACTGAACATAATTGTAGAAGACCATTTTTTAAAAATCATTACACATTTTTAATTATTTAAGGTTTACATAAACATTTTTAAAATATCATTTCTCTAAAATTCATCAAAATATGCATACTATATTTATCTGGACATTTGAAAATTCATAAACTTCATCATAAGAAGAAATCCAAATTTTTATTTAAAACATAGGATTACACAAGGCAGTTACAGTCTCCTTACATAGCCCCTTATAACTCCAGCATAGGAACAAAGTGTAAGGTGTGCTAAGGTGAGAGAATCTGAGGGCGGCTCGGCCAACATTGCACTTGTAGTAATTTCTATCAGTTTGAACTTCTCACAAAGGCGATTCCATTCTAGCTCCACACAATGAATTTAAGCTTGGGTTTGGTCCAGAGAAAAGCCCAGTGGTGCTACCTCCTTCCCAAGTTCTGTTAGATGGGCTTCGATTGGCCCAAGACTACTGGATGAGGCCATCGAATCTTCTTTATATATTAATTAAGCAAGATCACTTGTATTTAGAGATAATAATCGAAATGTTTAGTTTCCAGCGGTCATATTGACCAATGGTCATATAACAGTCAAAACCCAACAGTCTCATTTTAATTATACTGATTCTATCAAATGAAATAGTTTTGTTGAGTATAAAAATAAAATAACACACAAAATTAGGAAACAAGATTTATTCAAAATTTCGGGTCGTTACAATCTTCCCCCCTTAAGAAATTGTGTCCTCGCAATTTTTAAAATTGGGTTTTGAAATTTCAATTAAATTCCCACATCGTAAAAGGAGTCAGTAAATCTATTACTTTAAAAGAAAGAAAGGGAAGTACAAAGGTCACCCGAGTTAACCCACACTAGAATTCCATGTAGGAAAACATGGACATGGAGGAGAAAACAAAGGGTCAAATTCTGAGGGAGAGTGATAGAAAACATGATTAGGAGAAAGTTAACCATAAGAAAATCACAAAATTATGATGTGTGTATACGGTCTTTGATTACCTAGTAGGAAACGTAAACCAACAACTTTTTTGTTTTACGTTCCTTTTCATAATTTTGAGGAATCAATTTACTACATAGAACAAAAACATAAGGAAATATACCTACCTTCAAGTAGAGTTTCATCCTTTAATAAGTTTCTACCAAAACTAATCTTTTCTCCAAACGATGAGCATTCAGAAAAAACACTTATTCTCATCAAAACACAAGAATCATCTTCTTGAGAGTCATGTAATCTACAAAAGATTAACTATAAATTTTTTCTATCTTTAAACATTATACCAAAAACAAAAATGTTAAGATAAAACAACTCTTCAAAAATAAATAATCCCGTAGGAAGGGAAACTAATTTTAAATCTGCAAAGTTCCATGGTACTACCCAAAGTTCACAATAGACCATTCCATAAATAATTGTCCTTAAAATTCCTCAAAATAAACCAAACTAAGATTGAAACCCAATTATAATAATGATCTCATAACATAGTATTCCAAGATAGACTTTATCATTCATCTCCAAACAACATCAACCACTCTTATCATCTTATAACAAAAGTAACTAACCTAATCACTTTTCCCCAAGATAGGTTAATCATTTTCATATGTAACCTAAATTACTATAAGTTCACCTTAAATTCATTAATTCTTCAAAATATAAGTCAACCTTTACTCCTCAAAGAAAATACCATAGTAATCTATTTACCTCGATCAAATAGGGTTACCAAAATAGTGAACGTCTTCTAAAATAATAATCATCTTTTAATCCCCTAATCACCCTTTTTTTAATAAGAACAGTTTCACTACATCAACATGCGGTACATAACAATATATTTTTTCCATAATGATATAAAATCATCTTAGGTAGTTACTCGATGATCTTAGAAAAAATAAAAGATATGATCATAGAGCACGAACTAAAATACAACATGACATAGACAATTATTGTGAAGAAGTTACATGTACTTCAGTCATCATGATCCATCTCAGCATAGGACTTTCATTGTTCCCTTGTCCTTGAAGATTGCTGATGCTCATCATGCTTCTCACCCATTCCAAGAGAGCATTTCCTTGGATAATGTCTAACTTATCCACATTTACGACATCGAAATGTATAAGGTACATTAGATCGAACCTTATCTCCATTCATTACATTATTCATTTTTTAAAGCAATTGTATACTTTATGCCCTATCTTCCCACACTTAAAAAATCTCCCAGTTCCTTTGTGACATTTTCCTTGGTGACTCTTCCCACACTTTTTGCAAAAAATAAATTTGGTCATATTTCCCTTATCAACTTTATCATATGAAAATCCTTGAGACTTTGTCTTCTTCTTCCTTGATGAATTTGGGCATTCAACTAGGTACCAATTATTAATTGTGATTTTTGATAGCTGGTTTGGCATAATCACAATATGTTAAACTTGATATTTCGTTATCTCTGTCACATTAATAGGGTAATCATCACATTTCCTATCACATTGGTTGTTGGGACATGCTCTTCCATTTCCTGTCATTAACTAAGAATAGAACGTATAATTAGGGGGCTTAAATAATTTTCCAATAATCATTAAAAGGAAACTTTAATCAAATAAGGATAAATTTGTAGATGGAAAGTATACCCTAATATGTGATCCCCTAGGTTCCAATCTAGGTTATCCATGATCATATATTCTTAAGTGAATCTTTATTTTATTTTATCTTTGTTCCTTTAATAATGGTTCATACTAAGCTTATGAATTTACCAAATCATATCCCCCATGAGTGTCATAACCAAGAGTGCAGCAACGCCCGATGTTGTGTACTAGTTCCTGTTCGAGTCTAGCTCAAAGCGGTGTTTTTGAGTTTTACCCCTATGTACATCTGTGCCAGAGCCACCTCTACCTGCTCGTATCCAAACAGGGATGTATTTGCTTCGCAACCCCTTACTCATTACTCACCAAAATACCAGGAAGATTTCCTATATTTAAACTTTTTATAGGGTTCTTCCTAAAGTTTTCATATCCTAATTTCCACAAATAACTAAACCTTCCTTTGATACCAACTATGGAATCTCGACTTTAATAACAAAAATTTTCATTACATTTTACAAAACCGAGGATCTTTAAGGTTTAATGTCTTGGAAACCAGGAACTTAAAACATGAAAACATAAAAAAATATTCTTAAACACTTGAAAGGCTTCTACTTATGTTCATACTAGGTTCATTACTTCATCACATAACCTGTGGACATACATCAAAGGAAAGGGTGAGTAGAAGGCCCAGTAAGGGAAACAAGGGGAAACATTTAACATGTGAACTTGAGATACATCAACAATGTCAGGAAAAAGAACTTTAAGGCATGAGAAAAAAATCATGAGGCATATCATAATAAAAATAACGTATTTCATAACTTGAAGATGTGGCTACAACATTTAATATTGACAATCATTTCCGTTTCACCAAGGTCCATCCCCAAGGTGTCATTAAAAATTACCAAAGTTATTCATCAAGGCGTCGTTAAAAATGGTCATCTCTAGATATTAAGTCTTTACCCAATGCATTAGAGCGCTATTAGGGCGCACCCTTAATTTTTCTTTATTATCATGTGATCCAAATATATCATCATCAATAATTTCATAAACAACCCGTATAGCATAAAATAAATGGGTTTCATTTCATAATCATAACGTTTTAAAAACTGTTTTAAAGACATGATCTTTATGTCACTTTAAACCCACAAAAAGGGAAAGCGGGTCTAATGTATATAAATACCAGACTTTAAAATAGAAAATTCTGGTATATATGTGAATACCCCTTTAGAAGAAATATCTTTGAGTATTAAATTAATAAAATAAATGAATTTGAGAATAAGAGAGAGACATTTTGAGACAGAAATTCTGCAGCAAAATGGTTATGTTACGTGGTTTTAGAAAACATTGAAAAGAGAGGGGACATGGGTCACCCACTCATAGATGATCCATAAAACAGTAGGGGGACAGAATATAAATGATTTAAGAACATGTTAATGAAATTTTAAAGATATTCCATATGAAATGAAGAACATGAAAGGATGACAAAAATAATATTTCTCTTATGAAAATTTGGCAGCCTAACGGCGTCACTTAAACTTCAAAAAAATGAATTGACGAGATCAAATAGGGTCTCTCATCATATGAACATAAAATATCAGTATGATATATATAGTGATCATACCCCAACATAATAAAAAGTAACTTGAAAGACTTGACATGAAAGTAGAACTTTGAAAAAATGAGAAAGGTGAAAGAATCCCTTAAAAATTCGGCAGCCTAACATCGTCACTTAAAGTTCAACAAAAATGAATTGACGAGATCAAATAGGGTCTCTCATCATATGAAAATAAAAGATCAGTATGATAGATATAGAGATAATACCCCAACATAATAAAAAGGAACTTGAAAGACTTGACATGAAAGTATAACTTTGAAAAAATAAGAAAGGTGAAAGAATCCCTTAAAAATTCGGCAGCCTAACGGCGTCACTTAAACTTCAACAAAAATGAATTGAAGAGATCAAATAGGGTCTCTCATCATATGAACATAAAAGATCAGTATTATAGATATAGAGATCATACCCCAACATAATAAAAAGTAACTTGAAAGACTTGACATGAAAGTAGAACATTGAAAAAATGAGAAAGGTGAAAGAATCCCTTAAAAATTCGGCAGCCTAACGGCGTCACTTAAACATTCCTAAAACGAATTTATGAGAGAAAGGGGGGTCTATAATCATATGAACATGAAAATGTAAGTAATAGGAATATAAAATAACATCCTCCAACATAAGAGCATAGAGCATAAAAGAAATGACATAAAAGAGATTATTTGAAAAGAAAGAGAGAGGTAGGATCCCTTACCTTACAACGTATCTCTTAAAACTCAAAGGTTGGGACCTTGAGGGATTGGGGGAACCTTGGGAGGACTCCTTGGGAGGTAAGGATACCATAACTTTGTTGAGTATGATTTTGGAGTCGAATGGATGAGAGGATGGCTTGGTATTTATAGGGAAAGTGAGGGGACAAGGCATTAATGGCCAAGGAACACTTCATTGGTGGTTTTGGAAAAACCATGGGCTTTCCAATGGTATTTGCCAATGGTATTGGCCACTTGGGACACCTCATACCTTATCTTAATATTCATAATTCTAACATATTTATTACACACTTAATACATCATGTAATGATGTCATTAAACACTCGTAACTTAAAAACTGTATTTTCACTATTCATAGAAAATTCAACTTTCTTAGAAAAATCCAAAAATTTCACCTTAACCAAATATTGATGCTCTGATTTCAAAAATTAACTCCATTTTATAATAATAATTTTCTAAATATTTTTAATTTAATTTTTCAATAAATACACTATTCACCGAAAATTCATTTTTTTTAGAAAAATCCCCAAAAATTACCTTAGCATAATATCGATGTTCTGAATTCAAAAATAAATTCCATTTTATAAACATATTTTTCTAAATATTTTTAATTAATTTTTAATTAAAAAACACTATTCACCTGAAGAAACTAATACTTGACTAATAATTTATGAAACCGTTATTTAACCATTTTATTGAATCACATTACTTAATCAAGGTGCGTAGAATATATTAATAATTTCTTTAAGTGAGGTTACTAAACCCTTTGGTCACATTACTAATCCTAAGCATAAAATCACTATTCATAATTTACTATTCATCAAAAATTAAGTTGATCTTATTAGACTCTAAATTTCGTACTGAACATAATTGTAGAAGACCATTTTTTGAAAATCATTACAAATTTTTAATTATTTAAGGTTTAAATAAACATTTTTAAAATATCATTTCTCCAAAATTCATCAAAATACGCATACTATATTTATCCGAACATTTGAAAATTCATAAACTTAATCATAAGAAGAAATACAAATTTTTATTTAAAACAAATGATTACACAAGGCAGTTACAGTCTCCTTACATAGCCCCTTATAACCCCAGCATAGGACCTAAGTGTAAGGTGTGCTAAGGTGAGAGAATCTGAGGGCGGATCAGCCAACATTGCATGAGTAGTAATTTCTATCAGTTTGAACTTCTCACAAAGTCGATTCCATTATAGCTTCACACGATGAAGTTCTTCTTGGTTTTGGTCCAGAACAAAGCCCAGTGGTGCTACCTCCTTCCCAAGTTCCATTAGATGGGCTTCGATTGGCCCGAGACTACTGGATGAGGCCATCGAATCTTCTTTCTATATTAATTAACCAAGATCACTTGTATTTAGAGACAGTAACTGAAATGTTTAGTTTCCAGCGATCATATTGACCAATGGTCATATAACAGTCAAAACCCAACGGTCTCATTTTAATTATACTCATGTTATCAAATGAAACAGTTTTGTTGAGTATAAAAATAAAATAACACACAAAATTAGGAAACAAGTTTATTCAAAATTTCGAGTCGTTACATTCTCAACATCCCGGATTTTAGTGATATTGATGTGGGGGTCATCCAACGTGCCTTCTGACCAATATTGTATGGATGAAAGGATTCCCAGTGTAGTCTGCTTGTCAACCTTGGGATAATGCCCCGGCTTGTCTTCGACGACAATAATATCCTTGATTCGGGAACTGGAGATAGTGGAGATTGTTTCGATCATGCATGGATGGATCCATGGTGAGATTTTGGATTTGAGAAGTCGGATCTTCAGGAAGCTGGAATCTTTCTTCTTCTGCAAACTCATCACCGCATCCACTGACCGGGTAGGAAAGTCCCAGTATGGCTCTGAAGCTCCCTCCTTTCGGAAGTATCCATTCATTGATAAGTGAAAGGGTCGAGACCTCCAGAATTCCTCTTCGTCCTAGGGATTACGTTGATACCATATTCCAAACCGGTAGTCATTTCAATGAGCTTCGACTGGCTCATAAATTCCATGTTGTTGCTTTCCCAAACCGGTTGAAGTCCATGTTTCTCATGTATTTTCTCACAAGAGGGCTTCACCAGATTTCCGACCTCGGGCCAGACTTTCTTTCCCTCTTGGTCCACTGTGACCGTTACTACTGTGCCGGGAGGTCCAATGAAAGGACCGGGGTCTTGAATTTCCTTGTCATCTGACAGGACATTCACTTCTCCGTGATCTGGGGGTTGTAACATTAGGCTGTCCTGGTGGTTTCACCACTTCCTTCTCAACTCTTTGATAATCTAGCAAGTCCTGAAATGGAAATCAAAGAGTACCTAGATTGAGTGAAAAACAAGATTCAATGTAATGTTATGGTTGTCTAGAATGATACGTACACCGTTGATCAGGATTGAAATTTCTGGGTGGCGGGTTTTGAATATGCAGTGCTGGAACTGGCGCAATCTTTCCCGCTTCTAGAAAATGTTTGTAATATTGTGCCATAGTAATGGACAAAATAGTGAAGACTTGATTCCTTCTAACATTCTGTCTCTGCTGATTGAATCGAGCCATTTCAGGTGGTGCCGGAGCGTTTGCCACAGGTTGTGCTGGCTATACTGGAGCTTGCTGAATAGGCGTTTGATTGTACGACAATGTAGGAAGGATGCAACCTGCGAATCCTTTTTCTCAGGCTTCTTTGATACTAGATTTTTAGCATAGGACGATGATTCCCCTCCACTTTGGATGAAGTTGCATGATATGTGACCTTTCTTGACAGCAGTCTCGACCCTGTTGGATGAGTTGGGAAAAGTTTCTGGTGACACTGGCACACATTTTATCAAAGTATACCCCCGTGAGAGTTTGTATGAACAGTTGGGGATATTCTGACGGGTGGATATACATGAATTGCATAATCTTTCCATCTGAGTGTGCATTCCCAGAATGATTCCTTGGGCTTACGGCTCATTCCCAGGAGGACACAGCGATCCACAGCTAGTTCGTAATTATGTCGATATTGTTCAAGAAACTCCCTAGATAATTCCGACCAGGTGCGAATTTGCTGAATATTCAGACGGGCAAACCATTGCAAAGCTCCTCCCTTGAGACTCCTCTGAAAGAGTAGGGTTGCATGTAGAGCTTGCTATCAGTAGCATGTCCGCAAAGTGCCCCAACATAAAGCCGGAGATGCACAACTGGGTGACCCGTACCGTCGAATTGTGCAAAGTAAGGGATTTTTCATTTGGATAGAAAGATAATTGCGTGAAATTCATCATACAATGAGAGCCATTTCATGTTTTGAATAGGGGTTTGAATGTTTTTGGGCCAAATAATCCTCTTTTTATTTAGAGGAGGTGACATGATCTCGCCTTTCCTACACATTCGATCAAGTTCGACGCAGTTCTTCCCATTCTCATTCCCACTCATGTTCCACACTTTCCTGATATAGTTCTCCACCCTCTCAATTCCAATCCGCCTCTCTCCTTTCCATAGGAGATATAATTCCTTCCTTTTTGGATCTTGCGGATCAAATTATACCAACCGTATATCCATCCTTTCAATCGAATGAGTATATGAACAATAAAGAAGAATCTGAGCGATCGAATGACTATGAAAGACATAATTACTCTTCTAATAGTGAGTACTCTACTCTAATAGTAATGCAACAATCAATATTAGAGAGATTCTCCATTTTTTAATGGGAACTGCATGGGAGAGTGGTACACGCAAGGTCTCGCTCTTCTTTCTAGGTTTTCAAAGTCCTGTTTTTTGGGGTATGCAAAGCTCAATATCTAGAGTCTGGGGCCTTTCCAATCAAATCTTATCTATGGGGCTGATAGTATTACTTTTTCTCTTATTCTTTATCTTTCCATATTTCCTCCCTTATCACACTAAGAGGAACCCCTCAATATATAATATATAAGTACCAGTTCCTTAGCACAAGTGCTAAGGAATAAGAATTCCTTTTGAATAGTCATTTCAATCTTTTTCTTCTAAGTTATCGGTCCAGCAGGAACTACACCTAGAAAACCTAGTCCCAGAACAATCCACCTGACGGAACTACATAATCAGACAGGAAGTCGACTTTCCAACAGCAAAGTACTATGATTTGAGTCTTTCAGTCTGAAAGATCTAATCTTCCCTTAAGCCGAGAAGACGATCAGACCAACACTAACATTTAGTCTGCTTCATCATCTTTGAGTCTTATCTAGTCTTTTAGTCTTCATTGACCTTTTCAGCTAGGCACAACCTGAATATGACCTCCGTGCCTGACCCTCTTTCCCTCTTTCATTCCTTTGCTACTTTCCAGTTAGGAGAAAGCTTCAACTCGAGATCGATTCGACTTCAAGTATGAATTCCCCACTTACCCCTTCAAACATGAGCATGAACTAGCGGCTTAAGCGAGTGGATAAGACTACCCGCCTTTACGCCCTTCTTTCAAGTAGTCTTGAATGATTTTCTGCTTCCCACATCCAACATTCCTACAAGTGTTCCTTCACCCCTGTTAGCTAGGTCTAGTTCAGCTTGAAGTGTCTAGACCAATCGAATATCAATAACAATATATATAAGTACCGGAACTAGCATCGTAGATAAAGGAATAGCCTATCTCCTGGTATTGGGGTGGCTCTTAGCATGCACTTTTTGCCCTGCTAGTCTAGCTGGAGTTATAGGATTAATAGCTATTAATTGTTCTTTGCCTTCCCTCTTTCAAGTGTGAGGGATTGGATTGTCAAACGAGAATTCCAATATAGCAGCAATAATCATACTTGATCTTTGATTCCTCGTTGCTTCTTTCATGTAGTGTAGTGACTGGGATGAGGGAATCGAATGTACGAAGGGTCTCTATATGGTGCCTTTGCCTTGTTTACTACTTTCTATTAGCCTTTCCCTACCTACATACCTACCACGGTACTCTTCTAATAGTGTCCATATAGAAAGAGTACTTGGGATAACGCGCAACGGTGGTCGTAGATCAGGTAGGGCGCTCATCCGTTGGTTGCTTGTTTGGTCCCCTTTCACTGCACTATATAGGAAAAGTACCGTTGGAATTGAGGGCAGACGGTACAGAATGGGGGGCTGGTGAGGCACGGTCCGGGGACAGAACTAGAATTCGTAGTCATTTAGCTTAAAGTTCCAGTAGTATAGTAGTAGACTGTATCTTTTGCAATGCCTATTCAACTTCATTGAGTGCCTGCAGAGGAGACCGCATTCTGTTAGGTGTAGAAGAGCAAGGCAAGCAAACCGAGGTGCCGAAACTGAACTATCAAACGGAGGCCCGGGTGCCTAAGCTACTGGAAAAGATAAGGTTGGAAGGTCAGTCTACTACCTATATTATAAATATATCTATTTTCAAATAGAACTACGGATGCTGGGCCATGCCCCTTCATCAACCACTCGAACTAGATCAATAGATAAAGAAGTACGCTACATGTCAGACCAAGCCAATCCAGATTCAACTTGGTATTTAGCATATAAATTCATAGGATGATGACATAGCGGGTGCCGAAGAAGACACTTCTTAGGGTTAGTGGAGTCATGATCTTTACTCTGTGACTATTAGAGTAGAGTACTGCTCTCCCCTTTCTTTTGAGAGGCTTGCTTCCGTCCCTTTTCATGCCCAGGCGTGGCAATCCCATCTTCAGTGGAACTGGGGTCAGAGGAGGCTGATGTATCGCACTACTGTTGTGTTGCCTAGATGGCTCAGTAAGACTAGTGAGGCCTGTTTGAGAGCTTAAGGCGGATAGCGGTTTCGTATAGGACAACTTTTGACTAGTGGCCCCAGTCAGGCGGCTTGTTAGCCCTGGATAGCGAAGATCGATTCGGAGACTATTAAATTAGAGTACTCATTATTAGAAGAGTACTTGATGCCCGCGTAGTTTGATCCGTAGTTAAAGATCAAGGAATGTGGTCATGTAATACCTCTTCCTTCATGTCTTGTCCTTCGGCAAATGGAATATTTTGCACCCGGACTCGAGGAAGCGCATCTCTATTTATAGAGTACTTTTGAGATTGGATGGTTGGGAGGGAAGGGAAGGCGATTAGGAAAGGCTAATAGGTGATGAAAGCTAGGGAGAGGGAACTCCAGCATTCATTGTCAGCTAAGCGGCACCAGTCAAGTTGGGATTTCTTCACAAATAGTCATTTGATTACTATAGGATCATATGAATTGAATGAAATAGTACCAGGCCTTGCAAAGGTATGAAGCAACTCCTCTGGAGGGTTCTTGATGCAATGAAAGGAAAGAGACGGTTCACCTGGTTCTATAAAGGAAGGGCCTAAGCTGCTGGAAAAGAGATGGGGCTATCGACTTTGCTTTCAGCTTGAGCTTGGGAAACAGACTAGGAACTTGATTCAGAAAGAGCTTAAAGGGACCTAGATTACATGGTCCTCTCTCACTTCTCTTTCTGCTGGTCAATTGGAGGCCCTGGGAATTGAGGCCAAGAAAACAAGCTACTACCTATATTATACCGAAACTACTAAGTAGTCGTAGCAAGCGAGACAAACATCTCGGTGTTTGCTGTCACTTTCCACATCGAGATCGGGCTTAGTGAATTGGGCCCAAGGTGCTGCTTCGTGAATGACTGAGTGAGAGGCACGAAGAGCAGGGATCCTCCTTGAAAGCATCCCGAAAAGAGATATCGAGCTAACAAAAGGTTCTAAACCCTTGATATATATATATTCAGTAGCACCTTTTTCAACCTAAAGTAGCCGAGTTCAAAGATCTGACCCTTTCTAAAGGGTAAGGATTGCTGCTAGATTCTATACCAACGCATTCTCTCCATCAAAGAAGGAAAGTAGAATCACAAGGGTACGAAACATAGCTATGAAAAGCAATCCCCCCCCACATCAAAAGTATTATTCTTTTGATTTTTTCTTATTTTTGTTTCTGTTCACCTTCTTGACTTGCTTTTTTCAAGCGGGAATGGAAGAACAGCAAGAGGTTGAGTTTAGAGATGGGTTCACAATGCTCAGGGTTTTGTCTACCCGATTGATACCCGAGAGTCACTGAACTTATCATAGTGAATCCAGTTGCACACTTAGAATAGTTCATTCAGTCCTTATAAGAATGAAGCCTTAGAATAGGAAATAGGAATAGTGAGGCTTCCTGACCCTTGACTTTAGAAAGGGTCAAATCTTTGAACCTTACCCTATTCGAGTCAGATCATTTAAAACCTCACCCTAAGGTCTACTTCATCTATAAGGGTTTAGAACTCGGCTATTGAACCCAATTCGGTTTGGTTGAGAAAGGGTCAGATCTACGGTACTTGACCCTATATAGTTCACCCCTATTAGTTTCCGAATTGTGGACATGCCGTGCTTGATTCGAGTCATTCCCAACCTTGCGTGATAGTCGTTATCAATTGACTCGACTCACACTTTCGGCCTCGACCCCTCGGATGGAACATGCGGAGCTTCATTTTTGTTATATAAGGACCAATCGCTCAAATGGAAGGGTCATATATCTTCATAATGTTCCATGGGAGTCAAACCAACCCATTATGCTGAACTGACAAGCATATTAGAGAGTCAAATGCACCTACTGGACACAACGAGTACCCAAACGGTGGAATCAAACGGGCTAGTCTTGGGCTATGGGGATGGAATTGCATGTGTATCTGGGTTGCATCAATTGAAATGTGGTGAAATGGTCCAGTTTTCTAGTGGTGTGAAAGGAATAGTGTTTAATCTGGAGCCTGATCTTGTCCGTATAGTGGTGGTGGGGTTGGGTACCACCGTGAAAAAAGAAGATCAGGTCACGCGCACCGGTTTGATCATGGATGTGCCCTCGGGGATGTGCCAGCTGGGTCGTGTTGTCAATGATTTGGGTGTTCCAATTGACAATACCTCAACCACGCACTGGGAATCCGAGACTAGACATGTCGAACTGAAAGGTCCGAGCATTATCGAACGTCAACCGGTTCACGAGCCAATGCAGACTGGTCACAAAGCGATGGATAGCCTGATGCCTATCGGTCATGGGAAACACGAACTCATCATTGCGGACTGACAAACGGGAAAAACCAGCATTGGGGTCGATACCATGATTTCCCAAAAGCAAGTGAACGCCACCTCTCGGGAACGATACAAGCTCTATTGTGTCTATGTAGCTATAGGACAAAAACGCTCAACGGTTTCACAAGTCATTCAATTACTCTCAGACGCTTCCAGCATGGGGTATTCCATTCTGGTGGCTTCTACCACTTCAGAACCTGCTCCAATTCAATTTCTTGGACCGTATTCCGGGTGTGTAATGGGGGAATATTTTCGCGATCATGGAATGCACGCTGTGATCATATATGATGATCTTTCAAAACAGGCAGTGGCGTATCGACAAATGGCATTATTGTTACGCTGACCAACAGGCCGTGAGGCATTCCCAGGTGATGTTTTCTATTTACATTCCCCTCTATTAGAACAAGCAGCTAAACGATCGGACAATACCGGTGCAGGTAGCTTGACCGCCCTTCCCATTATAGAAACACTAGCGGGAGACATCTTGGCCTATATTCCCACCAATGTGATCCCAATTACTGATGGGAAAATCTATTCGGACACAGAGCTCTTTTATCGAGGTATGTGCCCAGTAATCAATGCTGGCTTATCTGTAACACCCCAAGCTTCTACGGTACGCTTCTCTTTGAATAATGCGATAGCGTGTGTTGTACGCAACATCGAGTTCTAACACACCACAATCAATCAAACTAGCCGTTATTAATAGTAATACCTACTTTTTGAAATTATATATATTTTATATTTCAAAATGGACTTCATTTTTGGATTCAGAATATCGAAATTATCCTAAGTTGAATTTTTGGTATTTTCTGAGAACTTCCAATTTTTATGAATAGTGAAAAATACTTAAAAACAACTTTTTTAATCATAATAATTTATAGTGATAAATTATATTATTGAGTGGTTTTAAAGTATAATTAGAATATATTTTTACCATTTTATCCAATGGTGTTAATTAGAATTAATTTCACTTTGAAATTGGATATAAACAATTGTCAATCTTTTGATATATATTGTTTCTTAAAAACAGGCTATTTGTTGTGACAGCGGGAATTAAATATAAAATTAATTAATGCAACTTATATGTTTGGAATTTTGTAAAATAGACATCATTTTTGAATTCGGAATATCAATTATAGATTAGGGTGAAATTTTGGCATTTTTCTGAAAAACATCAATTTTTTATGAATAGTGAAACCATAAGTGGTAGTTAAAAAAACTGAATTTTTCATAAAACTTAATTTTACCGCTTCTGTGAATGGAATTTCGAAAATCCGAGAGACACGGTTAATATCAAGTAGTAAAATGTGGTTCAATGAGATGAAAATAATATTTGGTGAATAATAACTTTTTACTTTTATTTACCACGGTTAAAAGTAAATAGGGTAACTAAGTGTAAAAATGATATTAATATTACCCTAACACATGTCCTAATTCTATTGGACAAGTGTATATTGACCAAAAACAAACTTAGGAATAAAATATTATCATTTAGGTCCACTTGGATTAGATTAGGACATTTATTATTATTTAATTCAAAGAAGAGTTAAAAGAGTTAAAATCAAAGTTTATTTACTAAAACATTTTTAATATAGGGTTATACATAAGATAAATTCGATTGTAAATATTCATTAGAAAGCTAAAAAGATTTCCTACATAATTAAATTTTATTTATAATTTTTAGACCTTAAATAATTTAATTTATTTATGACACAATTGTAACACCCGAGAATTTTATAAGAAATATTTTGTTTTTATTTTATATAAATAATCAAAGGAATCTTTCACTACACACAACACTATCTTGGCTTACTTTACACGCAATCATGACCTTCCTTGATAGCTTGCGTCGTACGCAATACCGAGTTTCACTAAACAGCGATATGCTATTAAAATATTATTAAAACCAGTCGTTATGAATAGTAATAACCACTTTTTGAAATTTTGTAAATTTTATTTTTCAAAATGGACTTCATTTTTGGATTCAGAATATCGAAATTAGCCTAGGGTGAAATTTTGGTATTTTTCTGGAAACTTTCAAATTTTGATGAATAGTGAAAACACTGGTTTACTATTTAAAAACCGACTTTTTATTTAAATAATTATTTATTTGATTTAAATTTATTTTAGGTCAAAATTGATACATAATACCTATATAAGTTCAATGTAATTCATTGGAGTAATTTTATAATAATTTTAGATATATAATTTTTTTTTGAACTTTTCACCGTCTTTTACCCACCTCCTAGGAGAATTTGCAAATTTACATAAAACTTAATTTTACCGCTTCTGTGAGTGGAATTTCGAAAATCCAAGACACACGGTTAATATCAAGGACTAAAATGTGGTTCAATGAGATGAAAATAATTTTTTTGTGAATAGTAACTTTTTAATTGTTTTACCACGGTTAAAAGTAAATAGGGTAATTAAGGGTAAAAATGTTATTATTATTACCCTACCACATGTCCTAATTCTATTGGATAAGTGTAATTCGACCAAAAACAACCTTAGGAATAAAATATGACCATTTAGGCCCACTTGTATTAGATTAGGACATTTATTATTAATTTATTTAAAGAAGGGTTAAAATAGTTAAAATCAAAGTTTAATAAGTAAATAATTTTTAATATAGGGTTATACATAAGATAAATTCGACTATAAATATTCATTAGAAATCTAAAAAAATTTCCTACATAATGGTAGTTTATTTGTAATTTTTAGACATTAAATAATTTAATTTATTTATGACACAAAGATGATGCAGTAATTATCTTATTAATGAAATATTGACAAAATTGATGTCATAAATACCCAAATAAATGTAATTTGAGACTTTTTATGAATTACACTAATTTTATAGGTTAATATGACATGTTATTATTGATTTAATTAACTTTTTTTGAACTAATAATTCTGTTATGATTTTTAAAAAAATCAATTACTAAATAGTGTCAAAATTGACATAAAATAGTTTTTAAAACAAATATTATATTATTAATTGTTATTTTATTACTAAAAATCTAAGGTTCGGCCAAATGACTTATATAAGGTTATATATATTAATAATAAACAACTTGGGGTTCGTTTGGTTTGTTATAGTAAGTTTATTAACCTTATAGTGCAAGAACACAAAAAGACACGGTAAAAGTAAAATTATCTAACTTAAAGTTAAATCTAAATGATAAGGTTAAAATAGAAAAATAAACTTGTCCAAATTCTATTTTATGAGATTATTTCGACCCATCCCCACATTATCTTCGAAATAAATCAATTTTGAGCTATTTAAAACCGAATATGGCTTTATAATAAAATAATATTTTTAGTTTTTCCAAAGGTGCCCCTCTCCTCCCTTATAAAAGGGCACCTCCTTCCTCCCTTACTCACACCACTTTGAACCTTAAAGCTTGTCCAACCCCTGATAATTTCTCCTCTACACTTTCCTAGAAACATCCTAGAGGTCCTGGTCTTCTTCAAAGACCAAGTTTAGTGCCCTAAAAGGAGGTCTCAAAGAAGTGCTTCAAAGAAGAGGTAATGTCCGTTACCGATTTTTTCAACTTTATTTCTTATTCCACTTCTTCTTATTTAGTTATTTAATTATGAATTAATAACATAAGTATCACTCATATAATTATATGTTATTATAAGTATGAAACAACCCTATTTCACCATCTATCCATCCTACAGAAAATGAAATCACCGCGCGTGCGTATGTACGGAATACCGTCTCCACGCCGTGGTGTAATCTATTTTCCACCACCACCTTAATTGGATGAGTATAATGGTGTAAAGAATGAATATATATAATTATTGTAAATTGATATTTATTCTGAAATATTATACATACACTCCAATAAAATTCCACGATCATGGGAACGATATCATCGCTCGTGCGTACGTACGGAATACCGTCTCCACGATGTGATGCGACTCATTATACATGATTTTCATTGCATAATGATTACATAAATGACTTGAGTGAATAAATATTATATATATTACACTACTAACATTCTGCAAATGAGGTATCTATAACCTAAAAAAAAGAATAAGAATTTATTCGACAAAACACGCATAAGAACAAAAAGTAATAAACACCCGAATAACAATTAGAAATGAAATATTACTAATAATAACCTAAGAATATGACCATATATGATATCATAACAATGAGTATGATTCTGTAAGAAGTCAATGAAATTATTTAAATCATTATACAGGAGTTTCGGACACTTACGAAGGAAATAGGGCCTAAGGTAAGGGAAATATCACAATCTCATTTTTATCCGAGATTGTTTATACTTAGGAATTTACTGGGGTGTATTTTATCATCCACATACATGTTTCCTCAATATGTAATATTATTTCCATCCACCTACAATTGTTTAAATACAATTTTACCCTTCGGTGAGTTTTTATTAAAATATATGAAATGAATCTTTTGTCGTTTTTCGTACGAGGTACTTTTTGACTTTTCCGACAAAAGTACGAGAAGAATGTATTTTTTAACTTATACGGAATGAATGGATTTTTAAAACATTATTTCCAAGAAGCTTACTTTACAAGTTTTCATGTTTATTTTTAATCAACTTCTTTTAGTTTAGAATTGTATGACATGTTAAGAAAGGAAAAGTGTTTTTGAAGTAGAAAGGATATTTTCCTCAAGAATGGAGTTCTAGTGTTTTATCAAAATTATTTTCCATCTAGGATAATAAAGGGTTATTTTTATATCCCTATTATTACATTGATTTTATTATGTTGTGATGGAATTATTTTTATGAATTCCTTTATCTTATATTAATTGTTTTATGATGTCACGATGTTTAAGAATCCCATTTTTATTACATGGGATATGCTATGATGTATGGTTTATGATTTTATGGAACATATAAGAATGGTATCATTATGAGATGGGTGGGACCTATATCTCCCTCCAATGCATTTGGTAAAGATTTTATATCTCATGAGATAGACATGGCTGGAATGGCAGGTTAAACCGGTTCAGTGAAGCAGGACTGAAGCGAGGAATGAACTTGGTTCAGAAATGGAATTTTTCCACTAAGATAGTATTGGCAATCAGTCTTGACTATTAAGAAATTATTCTCTATGATTATGTGTGTATGCCACAAAGCTTCATGTTTTATGTTATGATTATTGTGATTACATTTCACTACCATGATTTATCCCATGTTATGAAATTATGATCTCTTTTGCAGGGTAGGATTTCCAAAATGTTATGTTCTTATGAATATGATGTGATTGATATTTATTTTGTTTACCCATACTGAGAATTTGAGCTCACCCTTTTGTATGTTTTCTTTCCCCAGGTCAGGAAGAATGTTTTTAAGTAAGATATGCCAAAAGGGACTATAGATATGATGAAATAAATGGTAGAGAGTGTAGACACTTTATGAACCAGTTGTTTATGTTTCCCAGTTTCTAAAGACACTATAGCTATACGGTCCTTTCATGGTTTTGTTATATGTTGTAATAAGTGTACTTCAATTTTGAAGTACTAACAATGTATGTAAAGTATGGGTCGTTATAGTTGGTATCAGAGGAAAGGTATAATCAACCTTTGGAAACTAGGATGTGAAAGCCTTAGTAAGAATCCTAAGGATAAGTCTAAGCATAGAACACAATCTTAGTGTTTTAGAAATGGCCATGAATAACCTAGGATAAGACCTTAAGTGTGAAATTTTATTCTTGATTATGTGGTTTTCCTATTATAATTAGTGTTGCTCACACTATTCTTCTTGGTTTTAGTCAATGGCTGGAACCCAAAGGAACCGTGTTAATGCGGAATGCGACGGTCAATGAAATGATTTTCCCCCTGAGCAACCAAACATAATGGGAGCTGGAATGAAAAATCTTATAGCCATGCTCACACAACTTTATCAAGCTATGAATCATGCAGGACTTCCAAACGAGCAAATGAAGGAGAAACGTTCTGTTGAATCCTTCCTGAGACAGCGTCCACCTTCATTCAGCGGGTCTACTAATCCATTAATTGCTGAACAATGGATCAGTACTACTGAAAAGATATTTTCAGTTCTTCAATGTTCTGAACATGATAAAGTCATCTTAACAGTGTATCGTTTGGAAGGTGATGCTGATCAATGGTGGAATCTTATCAAGAATACAAGGCCAAGAGATGAAATTGATTCCATGGAATGGCACGAGTTCAAGAACTTATTTTTCAATAAGTACTTCCCTCGTATTCTCCAAACAAAGATGGAGAAAGAGTTTCTTGAACTAAAGAAAAAGGATGATGAATCTGTTGGTACCTATGAAGCAAATTTTACAAGACTTGCAAGGTACGCTTCTGGAATTAATATCCAACCTGAGAGTAAGATCGATCGATTCTTTAGTGGCTTAAAACCAAGTCTTTTAAGGGAATTAGCCATAAGGGACTTCAATAGCTATGAGGAAATCATTCTATGTGCTCTCAAAGTTGAGATGGATATTGGAGTAACCCATCAGTCATATGGGTTTGATAAGAAGAGGAAAATGGAATTCAAAGGAAAATATAAAGAGCACACTGAAAAGAAGATGAGTTTTTTCTTATGCTCAATGTGTGGAAAGAAACATGGTGGGAGTTGTCTTAAAGGGACAAGTAAATGTTTCAAATGTGGAAAGGAAGGTCATCGGGAATTTGAATGCCGCAATGATGGGAAGAAGATATCTAGTGATGCGAAAAATGAAAAGTCTACATAGAGTGCACCTCCTACACTTCAATGTTACAAGTGAAAGGAAATGGGTCGTTATTCCAATCAATTCCCTAATCCAAGGCTTGTTGATGATGATCGACGTCAACAAACTCTTAAGGCTAAAAACAAAGGAAAGTCACATGCAATTTCTATCAGCAATGTGGAGTACGATAACGAAGTGGTGAAAGGTACACTTACCATCCACTCTAAAGTAGAAATTGTTTTATTTGATTCTAGATCCACCCACTCCATTATTTCTGAAGAATTTTCTAAGTGTATCACCGTATTACCACAACAATTAGATGTTGAGTTAGCTGTGACAACACCTAATGGCACAACAGTCGCATCAAAAGTTTATAATTCTTCTCCGATTAAAGTTTGTGGGAAAGTGCTTCCTGCAAATCTTGTGATCCTCTCTATAGTGGAATTTGATGTGATTATTGGCATGGATTGGATTTCTCTATATGGAGCTCATATCAATTTCCAAAGAAGGGAAGTCACATTTCATATTCCAGATCAATCTTTGATCGTCTATCGATGCAAGGATGAACATAACCTTCCGGTGGAAATTTCTTCCATCTTATGGGTCTTGATTCCACTAAATGAAGGTTATTTATCTCAAATGGTTGGTGAGAAACTCACGATTAAGAATATGCCCATTTTACGGGATTTTGATTATGTCTTTCCGGAGGAATTTCCAGGTCTTCCACAAATTTTTGAAGTTGAGTTTTCAATAGAACTCGTACCGGGTGCTTTACCTATTTCAAAGAAACCTTATAGAATGTCCCCAATTGAGTTGCAGGAATTGAAGAAGCAACTCCAAGATAATCTTGATAAGGGGCTCATACGCCCTAGTGTGTCACCTTGGGGAGCACCTATTCTGTTTGTTAAGAAAAAAGATGGATCAATGAGACTCTGCATTGATTATCGAGAACTTAACAAGATCACTATCAAGAAAAAATATCCTCTCCCGTGCATTGATGACTTATTTGACCAACTACGCGGAGCTCAATACTTTTCCAAGATTGATCTTCATTCAGGGTATCATCAATTAAGGGTCAAAAGGGAGGATATACCAAAGACGGCTTTCCGTACAAGGTATGGACACTATGAATTTATAGTGATGCCATTTGGTATTACTAATGCCCCTGCTATCTTCATGGATATGATGAATAGAGTCTTCAGAGACTATCTTGATAAGTTTTTGGTAGTATTTATAGACGATATTATTGTATATTCAAAGTGCAATGAGGAACATGAAGATCACTTGAGAATTATATTGAAGACCCTGAGAAAGGATAATCTTTATGCCAAATTTTCCAAGTGTGAATTTTGTCTTCAAAAAGCTTCATTTTTGGGTCACATAATCTCAAAAGAGGGGATATCTGTGGATCCAGCAAAAACAGAGGTTATCGAAAGATGGTCGAGACCAACAACAGTAACTGAGATCCAAATTTTTCTTGGTTTGTCTGGATATTATCGACGTTTTGTGAATGATTTTTCATGATTATCTAATCCACTCACCAGGTTGACTCGGAAAGGAGTTAAGTTTGTTTGGATGGAGGAATGTGAAGAGAATTTGAAGGAGTTGAAAAAAGGTTATCCAGTGCACCTGTGCTCACACAACCTTGTAGTGGACAAAGGTTTGTGATCTACAGTGATTCATCCAAGAAGGGATTGTTGTGTGTTCTTATTAAAAATGATATGGTGATATCTTATGCCTCACGATAGATGAAAATCCATGAGTAAAATTACCCAACTCATGATTTGGAGTTAGCTGCGGTAATCTTTGCATTAAAGATTTGGAGGAATTATCTTTATGGAGAAAGGTGTGAAATTTATACTGATCATAAAAGTTTAAAGTATATTTTCACACAAAAGGAGCTGAATATGGGCCAAAGAAGATGGTTGGAGCTGATTAAGGATTACGACTGCTCAATTCATTACCACCCTGGGAAAGAAAACATGGTGGCAGATGCATTAAGTCGACAAGACCATGCCAGTTTATCCATGATGAGGATCACAAAAGATCCAATATTTATGGATTTACAAAGGATGGATCTTGGAATTTTAATTAAAGGGGAAAATCGTATCTTTATCAAATGAATGTTCAACCATCTATACATGTTAATATTAAAGAGGCACAGAAAGAAGATGTAGAGTTACAAAAGAAGGTGAGAAATGTTCCTGAATCCAACCTTGATTGTGATGGGATAATAACGTTCAGGAATCAGGTTTGTGTTCCTCCCATCCCCGAATTAAAGAAGGAGTTGCTGGATGAGGCTCATAGTTCTTACTTCTCTATTCATCCTGGAAGCACGAAGATGTATAGGGACCTGAAAGAGTACTTATGGTGGGATGGCATGAAAAGAGATGTTGTTGTATATGTCTCTCGATGATTGGTTTGTCAGCAAGTTAAAGATGAGAGACAGAAGTCTAAGGGGATGTTACAACCATTACCCATACCCGAATGGAAATGGGAAAACATCACTATGGACTTTGTCACATGACTTCCTAAAACATCCAAAGGCAATAATGCTATCTGGGTCATAGTTGATCGTCTTACAAAGTCTGCACACTTCATTTATATTAGAGAGGATTTCTCTCTGGATCAGCTTGCCAGGATATATGTAAAGGAAGTGGTAAGATTGCATGGAGTACCACTTTCTATTACATCTAATCGAGATCCGAGGTTTACCTCAAAGTTCTGGTGAAGTCTTCAGCATACTCTAGATACAGAGTTGAGTTTCATCACTACTTATCATCCTCAGACAGACGGCCAGTCTGATAGGACAATTCAAACTCTAGAAGATTTGTTGAGAGCTTGCTTTATGGATTTCAAAGGTGGTTGGGATCAACACCCACCTTTGGTGGAATTTTCTTATAATAATAGCTTTCACTTCAGTATTCAGATGACTCCTTATTAAGCTCTCTATGGAAAGAAATGCAGGACACCAACTTGCTGGGATGAAGTTGGGGAAAGAAAGCTATTAGGACCTGATCTTGTTGATGAGATGGCAGAAAAGGTCTGATCTATTCAACAACACATAAGAGCAGCTCAGATTCAACAAAAAATTTATGCCAACAACCGAAGAAAAGACTTAGAGTTTGAAGTGGGTGATAAAGTATTCTTACGAATATCTCCTTGGAAGAGAGTAATGAGATTTGGAAAGAAGGGAAAGGTGAGCCCTAGGTATATCGGTCCTTTCGAAATACTGGGTCGTGTTGGGAAGGTAGCTTACCGATTGGCGCTTCCACCGAATATCTCTCAAGTTCATGATGTGTTCCATGTATCTCTCCTGAGAAAATACATACCGGATCCTTCACATGTACTCAGCTCATAAGTTGTACAGCTGGAACAAGATCTTTCTTATGAAGAACAACAGATAGAGATTCTCGATCGTAGTGAAAAAAGTCCTACGGAACAAGACCACTCGCTTGGTGAAAGTTTTATGGAGGAACCACCAATTAGAAGAAGCTACATGGGATCTTGAGGATATGATGAGGGAGAGGTATCCTCATCTGTTTGTTACAAGTGACGAATTTCGAGGGCGAAATTCATTTTAAGGGGGGTAGAATGTAACACCCGTGACTTTTATAAGAAATATTTTTTTTATTTTATATAAATCATCAAAGTAATATTTCACTACACACAACACTAGCTTGTATTTCTTTACATGAAATCGCGACCTTCCTTGATAGCTTGCGTCGTACGCAATACCGAGTTTCACTAAACAACGATATGCTATTAAAATATTATCAAAACTAGCCATTATGAATAGTAATAACCAATTTTTGAAATTTTGTAAATTTTATTTTTCAAAATGGACTTAATTTTTGGATTCGGAATATCAAAAATAGCCTAGGGTGAAATTTTGGTATTTTTCTGGAAACTTTCAATTTTTGATGAATAGTGAAAACACTGGGTTACTATTTAAAAACTGACTTTTTATTTAAATTTATTTTAGGTAAAAATTGATACATAATACCTATATAATTTCAATGTAATTCATTGGAGTAATTTTATAATAATTTTAGATATAAATTTTTTTTTTGAACTTTTCACCGTCTTTTACCCACCTCCTAGGAGAATTCGCAAATTTACATAAAACATAATTTTACCGCTTCTGTGAGTGGAATTTCGAAAATTTGAGAGACACGGTTAATATCAAGGACTAAAATATGGTTTAATGAGATGAAAATAATTTTTGGTGAATAGTCACTTTTTACTTTTTTTTACCACGGTTAAAAGTAAATAGGGTAATTAAGGGTAAAAATGTTATTATTATTATCCTAAAACATGTACTAATTCTATTAGATAAATTTAATTCAAAGAAAAATAACATTAGGAATACAATACTACCATTTAGGCTCACTTGGATTAGATTAGGACATTTATTATTAAATTATTTAAAGAAGGGTTAAAATAGTTAAAATCAAAGTTTAATAAGTAAATAATTTTTAATATAGGGTTATACATAAGATAAATTAGACTATAAATCTTAATTAGAATGATAAAAATATTTCCTACATAATGGTAGTTTATTTTTAATTTTTAGACATTAAATAATTTATTTTATTTATGACACAAAGATGATGCAGTAATTATATTATTAATGAAATATTGACATAGTTGATGTTATAAATACCCAAATAAATGTAATTTGAGACTTTTTATGAATTAAACTAATTTTATAGGTTAATATGACATGTTATTATTTATTTAATTAACTTTTTTAGAACTAATAATTCTGTTATGAGTTTTACAAAAATCAATTACTAAATAGTGTCAAAATTGAAAGAAAATAGTTTTTAAAACAAATATTATATTATTAATTGTTATTTTATTCCTAAAAATCTAAGGTTCTGCCAAATGACTTAGATAAGGTTATATATATTAATAATAAACAACTTGGGGTTAGTTTGGCTTGTTATAGTAAGTTTATTAACCTTATAGTGTAAGACCACAAAAAGACACGGTAAAAGAAAAATTATCTAACTTAAAGTTAAATCTAAATTATAAGGTTAAAATAGTAAACTAAACTTGTCCAAATTCTATTATATGAGATAATTTAGACCCATAACCACCTTATCTTCTAAATAAATCAATTTGGAGCTATTGAAAACAGAATATGGCTTTATAATAAAATAATATTTTTAGTTTTTCCAAAGGTGCCCCTCTCATCCCTTATAAAAGGGCACCTCCTCCCTCTCTTCCTCACACCACTTTGAGCCTTCAAGCTCGGCCAACCCCTGCCTATTTCTCCTATACAATTCCCTAGAAACATTCTAGAGGTCCTTGTATTCTTCAAAGACCAATTTTAGTTCCCTAAAAGGAGGTCTCAAAGAAGCGCTTCAAAGAAGAGGTAATGTCCGTTACCGATTATTTCAACTTTATTTCTTCTTCCACTTCTTCTTCTTTAGTTGTTTCATTATTAATTAATAACATCAGTATCACTCATATAATTATATGTTATTATAAGTATGAAACAGCCCTATTTCACCATCTATCCATCCTACGGAAAACGAAATCACTGCGCGTGTGTACGTACGGAATACCGTCTCCACGCTGTGGTGTAATCTATTTTCCACCACCACCTTACTTGGATGGGTATAATGGTGTAAATAATGAATATATATGATTATTATAAAGTTATATTGATTATTAAATATTATACATACACTCCAATACAATTCCACGATCATGGGAACGATATCATCGCTCGTGCGTACGTATGGAATACCGTCTCCACGATGTGATGCGACTCGTTCTACATGATTTTCATTGCATAATGTTTACATAAATGAATTGAGTGAATAAATATGATATATATTACACTAATACCATTCTGTAAATGAGGTATCTATAACCTAAAAAGAAGAATAAGAATTTATTCGACAAAACACGCATTAGAACAAAAAGTAATAAACACCCGAATAACAAGTAGAAATGAAATATTACTAATAATAAGCTAAGAATATGACCATATATGATATCATAACAATTATTATGATTCTGTAATAAGTCAATTACATTATTTAAATCATTATACAGGAGGTTCAGACACTTACAAAGAAAATCGGACCTAAGGTAAGGGAAATATCACAATCTCATTTTTATCCGAGATTGTTTATACTTTGGAATTTACTGGGGTGTATTTTATCATTCACATCCATGTTTACTCAATTTGTAATATTATCTTCATCCACCTAAAATTGTTTAAATCCAATTTTACCCTTCGGTGAGTTTTTAGTAAAATATATGGAAGGAATCTTTTGTCGTTTTTCGTACGAGGTACTTTTTGACTTTTCCGACAAAAGTACGAGAAGAATGTTTTTTTTAACTTATACGACATGAATGGATTTTTAAAAAATTATTTCCAAGAAGCTTCCTTTACAAGTTTTCAAGTTTATTTTTAATCAACTTCTTTTAGTTTATAATTGTACGACATGTTAAGAAAGGAAAAGTGTTTTTGAAGTAGAAAGGATATTTTCCTCAAGAATGGAGTTCAAGTGTTTTATCAAAATTATTTTCCATATAAGATAATAAAGGGTTCTGTTTCTATACCTATTCTTAAATTTATTTGATTATTTCGTGATGGAATTATTTTTATGAATCCGTTTATCATATATTAATTGTTTTATGATGTCACGATGTTTAAGAATCCCATTTTTATTACATGGGTTATGCTATGATGTATGGTTTATGATTTTGTGGCACACATAAGAATGGTATCATTATGAGATGGGTGGGACCTATATCTCCTTCCAATGCATTGGGTAAAGATTTTATATCTCATGAGATAGACATGGCTGGAACGGCAGGTTAAACCGGTTCAGTGAAACAGGACTGAAACGAGGAATGAACTCGGTTCAGAAATGGACTTTGTCCACTAAGATAGTCTTGGAAATGAGTCTTGACTAATAAGAAATGATTCTCTATGATATGTGTGTATGACACAAAGCTTCATGTTTTATGTTATGATTATTGTGATTACATTTCACTACCATGATTTATCCTATGTTATGAAATTATGATCTCTTTTGCAGGGTAAGATTTCCAAAATGTTATGTTCTTATGAATATGATATGATTTATATTTATTTTTTTTACCCTTACTAAGCATTTGAGCTCACCCTTTTGTATGTTTTCTTTCCCTAGGTCAGGAATAAGGTTATTAAGTAAGATATTCCAAAAGGGACTATAGATATGATGAAATAAATGGGAGACAGTGTAGACGCTTTATGAACAAGTTGTTTATGTTTCTCAGTTTCTAAAGACACTATACCTATACGGTCCTTTAATGGTTTTTTTATATGTTGTAATAAGTGTACTTCAATTTTGAAGTACTAACAATGTATGTAAAGTATGGGTCGTTATTACAATGATGATGCAGCAATTACGATAATAGTGAAAAATTAAAATAATTGATATTATAAATACCCAAATAAATATAATTTGATACTTTTTATGAATTACAATAATTTTCTAGGTTAATATGACATTCTAGTATTGACTTAATTAACTTTGTTCGAAGTAATAATTCTGTTATGATTTTTACAAAAATCAATTATTGAATAGTGTAAAAATTGACATAAAAGAGTTTTTAAAACAAATATTATATTATTAATTGATATTAAATTCCTAAAAATATAAGGCTCAGACAAGAGACTTATATCATGATAGGTGCATCATTAATGGACAACTTGGGGGTCTCTTAGATGTATATAATAAGTTTATTAACTATATAATATAAAAATAAAAGGTGACATGGTAAATGTCAAACTAATTAACTAAGAGTTAAAACTAAAAGATAAGGTTAATATAATGACCCAAACCTTTCTAAATTATATTGGTTCAGTGGTTTCCAAACCGTCCCTACGTTAACCTTTAAATAATACACTTTGGAGCCATCGGAAATAGAATATTAATTTATTATAAAATAATATTTCTAGATTTTCCAAAGGTGCCCCTCACCCCACAAATAAAAGGGAACTCCCCCTTCTCATTAATTCACACCTTAAAAGCCTTTTGGTTCGGCCAAAACCTACCCAAATAATCTCTCAACTTTCCACACTACAACCTAGAGGCCTTAGTTTGATCAGAAAGCCAACCTAATGAGCCCTTTTGATCAAATCAAAAGGAAGAACCTGAAGAAGAGGTAATGTTTTCACCACCCTTTTTCAAATTCATTTTTTCTTCAACTTCTTATTTCTTTGTTATTCCCATTATAAAATAATGAATCCAGTATCTATTATATACTGTAATATTATTATAAATATGGTACAACCATATTCAATATTCTATCCATCCTTTGAATGACATGTCACCATACGTGCGTACGTACGGCTTACCGTCTCCACGTCGTGGTGTAATTGTTATTATTCAATATATTATTATTTGGATGGGTATAATAATGATTTATAATTCAAGTAAATAATAAATATAAAATGATAATGATTTTTTATATATGATATACCTCCCAATTATATATTATTTTAATATCAAAATAATGATATTGTCGCTCGTGCGTACGTACGGACTACCGTCTCCATGAACGCGATGAGATTCATTCTCCATCGTATCCATTCAAGTATAATTATCATTTTATGATTTAAAAATAATGTTTTAGGACTTGATATCATTCTGGATATGAATAAGATACAACCTATCCATGACAAACATGGCTTACGTAACAAAACATATAAAAGAAAACTAGTAAGTTAACACCCGAAACAACGATAATACTAAGATATTATTAACAAATCAATGTTAAAATATCATATATGATATCATATTAATGTAAATGATTCTTGTATAATTTAATAACAATTATTTCACCATTATACAGGAGGTTAACCTACCCCAAACCAAGGAAAAGTACAAGCTAAGGGTTTACTTTGCAATCTCTTTATTATCCGAGGTTGTTTATATGTAATAATCTTCTGGGACTTCTTTATCATCCACATCCATGTTTCCTAAAAAAGTATTTCAAAACATTTTTACTATTTACTAGAATATGAGTTAAAGTCATTTATACCCTTTTTGACTTTTATAAGTGGTTTATAAAGGAATCTTTCCGTCATTTTCCAAACGAGGTTCTTTTTAACCTTTTCGACAGAATTAAGGTAAGAATGTTTTTTTAACTTATACGGTGGGTGCGGCTATTTTCCGCCGTTATAAAATCGTCAAAGCTTCCCTTACAAGCTTATAATAATACTTTCAAAGAAAATGTTTTATTTTATAAATATATGACTCTTAAATGATTTCAAAATATAAAGAGATATTTCTCTAAAAATAGTTTTGATTTCATCTATGTCAACATCCTTTGATGGATTTTACCCTTATTTGAAGTTGATTTATTATGATACAAAACTTCTATATTGTATTGAAGGTTTTGTGATATGTTTGACTATGGATGTGTTATTTTTATACCATTCATGGTTTATGGATGAAGTATTTACATTTCGTATGCTAGTTTTAATACGAATGTTTATGTTATGTTTAAACCTTTTCATATGGGAATGTATTGGACTTAATATGTGACGGGTGGAGCTCGCTATAGCTCCTCGATGCATCGGTAGGTATCATGAGACAAACTAGTGTCTTGGCACAAGGCCTTGACAAAATCTTATTTGTAGTCTTGGAACTAGGCCTTGGATATGTGGTTATGATAGTATGGCATTATGCATTCCATCATTATGAAAGTGGTTATTTATATTGCATGTGATTATTCGATTAGTAGAATGTCCATGTGAATAAGTAAATGGAATTATTTCATTTTATTTTTTCCATACTATGTTGAAGTTCAAGTTTAGAAGGATTTTGTTTTAGTTATACATTGCCTTCAATGTTTATTATTATTTATGAAAGTTTCCTCTATATTGTTATCCTTTCTGGGCATTTGAGCTCACCCCTTTCTATGTTTTATTTTTACCAGGATGTGAAGAAGTAAATTATGAATGCCCTGTAGGGATATTATGAAGGGATAATAGTGTGGACCATGGAGACAATATGTTGTTGTAGTAGTTTTCATTTTTATGATGTAATTTAAAACTTTATAAATATATCTAGTGTTTCCAAGGCTACTAAACTAATCAGTATTTCGAGACTTGATCTTTCTTGTGATCATGCCAATGTTATGTAATAATGCACCGACTCTGCGTAACTGGGGTCGGGGCATTACAGTTGGTATCAGAGGAAGTTTAGTACAAACCTTGGAATCTAGATTTAGATAAACTCTGATTAGAGCACATAGACCTAAGATGGACTTTGAGGATTAATATAGAAGAACTTCCTAGAATTTTGGTATTGTAGAGATTTTGGGAGTTTTCCGAGCAATACATCCCTATCTGGATATGAACAAGTAGATGCGGCTCTGGCACAGATGTACCTAGGGGTAAAACCCGAAAACACCACTTTGAGATAGACTCAAACGGGAACTGGTGCATGACAATGGGCCTTGCTGCACTCTTGGTTACGAAACTCCTGGGGGATATGCTTAGGATAACTCTCATTTTCTTTACAAATCATTATGAAGGGTTTATGAGTATATACTTCCTCAAAGAAAACATTTTTATGATTATGGATTATATCCATAAATAGTTCAATTTATGATAAGTGTTTTATAAGTATGAAATTGTGTATTTTGATTCATAAACTGATCTAGTTTATGCCATTGTTTAGAAATGGATCCTAGTGGAAGAAATGGAAACCATATCAATGCACGCATTCTATGTAGGGATTTCCCTCCTGCTCAAGATAATTATAGTGGAGCTGGTGATGCAACTGGTGCCGATCAGCTAATCACCATACTGGGACAACTCACTCAGGTTATGAATAATAACCTTACCCGTATGGAGCACCCTGGTCCGTAGCGTGGAGGATCAATGTTAGATCGATTCCTGGGGAAAAAACCACCAATTTTCAATGGGAGTAAAAATCCATTAGTAGCTAAGCAATGGATAAATTACCTAGAGAAAATATTTCAGGCTTTGGGGAGTAGTGAAAGGGAAAAAGTTATCATGGTAGTTTACCGCCTCACTGGATATGCTGATCAATGGTGGTAATTGATTCAAAACATGAAGAAAGATGATTAAGTATCAAATATGGAATGGAGGGATTACAAAGATCTAGTTTTAGAAAAATACTTTCCTCGTGACCATCGAGCAGATATGGAAAGGCAATTTCTGAGTCTGAGACAAAATGAGGATGAGAATGTCGCAAAGTATGAGGATAACTTTACAAGGTTAGCAAGGTATGCTGGAGATTATATACGTAACCCAAGAAGTAAGATTGATCATTTCTTTGATGGGTTAAAACCATTTCTCTGTCGATCATTAGTCTCACAATCCTTCTCGTCGTAGGAAGACATTGTCTCATGTGCTATCAAGACAGAAAAGGAATTCTCTAAGTCTTATGACTTTAAAGCAAAGCAAGAGAAGAAGAGATCTGCTGATCAATCTAGGAATGGAAATAAGGGGAAGAAGGGAAAGGTTGAATATCCATCCTGTGGTAAATGTGGGAAGAAACACCCTGGTACTTTCTTGAAGTAAATGGGTGTCTGTTACAAGTGTGGTGAAAAAGGCCACCAAGCTCGTGATTGCAAAGGGAAGAATGAAGCTACCAATGTTCAATGCTACAATTGAAGGGAGATGGGACATTATGCAAATGAATTTCCTAAGTGTCAGGGGAAATTACCTCAGAAAAGGACAAGGGATCAAGGCCAAGCTTATGGTATCACTACTGCTGAGGTAGAAGCTTCGAAAGACGTGGTGGCAGGTAATTTAATGGTTTCCTCAAGTTTAGCAAATGCATTATTTGATTCTGAATCATCGCATTGTTTCATATCTTCCTAGTTTTCTAAGAAAATTAGATATTTCCAATTTGATTTAACAAGGGATTTTTCAGTTAAAACTCCTAAGGGAAGTATCATTGCAACAATGTTTTGTGAATTAGTCCCTATTATAGCACCTAAATGTTCTTTATCTACTGATCTCATCGTCATACCTATGATTGAGTTTGATATAATCCTCGGTATGGACTTGATTTCAGACTATGATGTGAAGATTTGTTGTAAGAATAAAGAGGTTATGATTCTTTATGATGATGATAAGGAACACCTTATCTTTAGAGAAAAATCATCACCACCTAATTCTTATCTAGATCCACCCCCAGTAGCTCAACTAAATTCAATTATTGGGGAGGAAGATAATGAAATGACTATGGGTGAGGAAAGGAATGTTCAAATAGAGGATGTACCTGTTGTTAAAGAATATGTAGATGTGTTTTCGGATGATTTACCTGGACATCCTCCAGAACGAGAAGTTGAGTTTTCCATTGATTTAATTCCTGGATCAAGGCCTATATCGAAGACCCCTTATAGAATGACCACTATAGAATTAGTTGAACTAAAGAAACAACTAGAGTAATTGAGTAATAAGGGATTTATTCGCCCTAATGTTTCTCCATGGGGAGCCCCTGTTCTTTTTGTTAAAAAGAAAGATGGATCTATGAGGTTATGTATTGACTACAGGGAGATCAATGCTATAACAATAAAGAACAAGTATCCCCTACCTCGCATTGATTATTTATTTGAACAACTGCATGAAGCTCAATACTTTTCAAAGATTGACCTTCGATCTGGATACCACCAGTTGTGTGTGAAGAAGGAAGACATTATGAAGACAAAATTTCGAACCAGGTACGGGCATTACGAGTTTACTGAAATGCCTTTTGGATTGACTAATGCAACCTCTGTATTCATGGATATGATGAATAGAGTCTTCAAGGAATATCTTGATGAATTTGTGGTGGTATTTATTGATGATATCTTTGTATAATCCAAAAGCTACGAAGATCATGAAAATCACTTGCGCATTATCCTGAAGACTCTGAGAAGACATGAATTATATTGGAAGTTTAGCAAGTGTGAATTTTGGATTCAAGAGATTTCTTTTCTTGGCCATATTGTCTCTAAATATGGAATCTCTGTTGATCCTTCTAAGACCAAGGCAATCCAATAATGTCCAGCACCTACGAGTATAACTGAGGTACGTAGTTTTATTGGTTTAGTAGGTTATTATCAACATTTTGTCCAGAATTTTCCTCAATTGGCTAACCCATTAATGAAGCTCACACGTAAAGGGGTTAAATTTGTTTGGACAAAAGAGTGTGAATAATGTTTCGAAGAACTGAAGAGAAGATTAGTAAATGCTCCTATATTGACTCTACCATCGGGGAATGATGGGTTCGTTATTTATAGTGATGCATAGAAGAAAGGACTTGGTTGTGTCCTTATGCAGAATGATAGGGTTATTTCCTATGCATCACGACAGTTGAAACTTCATGAACAAAACTATCCTACTCATTATCTCGAGTTAGCAGCTGTGATCTTTTCTTTGAAGATATGGAGGCACTACCTCTATGGTGAAAAATGTGAGATTTATACTGATCACAAGAGTTTGAAGTATATTTTCTCACAAAAATAACTCAACATGAGGCAAAGGAGATGGCTTGAATTACTCAAGGATTATGATTGTACGATACACTACCACCCGGGGAAGGCAAACATGGTAGCAGATGCTTTAAGCAGAAAAGATCATGGTGTTTTGAACAATATGAGAATTGAAAGGGATCCAATTTTCATGGATCTAGTGAAGATGGACATGGGAATAACCAGGGAAGGTGAAACATCAATTCTTTTTCAAATGGTTGCCAAACCATCTATACTAGAAAGGATTAAGATTTCTCAGACCGATGATGAAGAATTTCAAAAGTAGATTAAAGCTGTGAATGATGGGAGATTGAGAGACATTGTGTATGAAGATGTAATTTTGAAATTTGGGAAGAGGCTTTGTGTTCCCGATATACCTAATCTAAAAAGGGAATTGTTGGATGATGCTCATAGTTCCAATTTCTCTATACACCTTGGGAGCACCAAAATGTATAGAGATTTGAAGGAACATTTTTTGTGGGACAACATTAAGAGGGAGATTTGTGATTTTGTGTCAAGATGTATGGTTTGTCAACAAGTGAAAGCTGGAAGGCAACAACCTGGAGGAGTCATGCAACCTCTTCCCATACCGGAGTGTAAATGGGACAATATTACGATGGACTTTGTCATGGGGATACCAAAGACTCTTAGAAGGAACGATGCAATATGGGTTATTGTTGATCGTCTTACCAAGTCAGTGCATTTTCTTGCTATAAGAGAAGATCTACCACTGGAATGTCTAGCAATAATATATATTAATGAAGTTGTGAGACTTCATGGAGTACCCCTATCGATTGTTTCTGATCATGATCCCCATTTTACTTCAAGATTCTGGAAGAGTCTTCAGAAATCCCTGGATACTGAACTTCATTTGAGCAATGCCTACCACCCTCAGACAGATGGAAAACCAGAACAGACTATTCAAACCTTAGAAGACATGTTGAGATCTTACTCCCTTGACTTTCAGGGTATGTGGGATCAATATTTACCTTTGGTAGAATTTTTCTTATAATAATAGCTTCCATTCGAGTATTTAGATGGCACCATATGAAGCTTTATATGGAAATAGATGTCGCACACCAACCTGTTGGGATGATGTTGGTGAAAGAAAACTTGTAGGACCAGAACTGGTGGAGGAAACGATGGAAAAGGTGAAGGTAATCCAAAATCACATCAAAGCAGCTCAAAGTAGGCAGAAGAGCTATGCCGATAATCGAAGGAAGGATTTGGAATTTCAAGTCGGTGATCATGTTTTCCTGAAGGTATCTCCATGGAAGGGAGTCATACGTTTTGGTAAGAAAGGTTAATTGAGTCCCAGGTACATCGTACCTTTCGAAATTCTAGAACGAATTGGGGCTATAGCTTACCGATTGGCAATGCCGCCAAGTCTCTCCAAAGTTCACGATGTGTTCCACGTATCTCTGTTGAGGAAATACATGCCTGACCCAACGCATGTACTCACCTATGAGGAATTAGAACTGAACTCGAAGCGCCCGTCAGGATTTTTGATACGAGAGAACAAGTACTGAGAAACCGGACGACGCGTCTGGTAAAAGTTTTGTGGAGAAACCCTAAGATGGAAGAGGCAACGTGGGAACTTGAGGAACTTATGATGAAGAACCACCGGAGTCTTTTCATGTGGTAGTATTCTAGAAATTTCGAGGACGAAATTATTTGAAGTAGGAGATAATGTAACGCCCCAAGCTTCTACGGTACACTTCTCTTTGAATAATGTGATAGAGTGTGTTGTACGCAACATCGAGTTCTAACACACCACAATCAATCAAACTAGCCATTATGAATAGTAATACCAACTTTTTGAAATTATATATATTTTATATTTCAAAATGGACTTCATTTTTGGATTCGGAATATCGAAATTATCCTAAGTTGAATTTTTGGTATTTTTCTGAGAACTTCCAATTTTAATGAATAGTGAAAAATACTTAAAAACAACTTTTTTAATCAAAATAATTTATAGTGATAAATTATATTATTGAGAGGTTTTAAAGTATAATTAGAATATATTTTTACCATTTTATCCAATGGTGTTCATTAGAATTAATTTCACTTTGAAATTGGACATAAACAATTGTCAATCTTTTGATATATATTATTTCTTAAAAACACGCTATTTGTTGTGACAGTGGGAATTGAATATAAAATTAATTAATTTAACTTATATGTTTGGAATTTTGTAAAATATACATAATTTTTGAATTCAGAATATCAATTATAGCTTAGGGTGAAATTTTGGCATCGTTCTGAAAAACTTCAATTTTTTATGAATAGTGAAACCACTAAGTGGTAGTTACAAAAACTGAATTTTTCATAAAACTAAATTTTACCGCTTCTGTGAATGGAATTTCAAAAATACGAGAGACACGGTTAATATCAAGTAGTAAAATGTGGTTCAATGAGATGAAAATAATTTTTTGGTGAATAATAACTTTTTACTTTTATTTACCACGGTTAAAAGTAAATAGGGTAACTAAGGGTAAAAATGATATTAATATTACCCTAACACATGTCTTAATTCTATTGGACAAGTGTATCTAGACCAAAAACAACCTTAAGAATAAAATATTATCATTTAGGTCTACTTGGATTAGATTGGGACATTTATTATTATTTAATTCAAAGAAGAGTTAAAAGAGTTAAAATCAACGTTTATTTACTAAAACATTTTTAATATAGGTTTATACATAAGATAAATTCGATTGTAAATATTAATTATAAAGATAAAAGTATTTCCTGCATAATTATATTTTATTTATAATTTTTATACATTAAATAATTTAATTTATTTATGACACAATGATGATGCAGTAATTACGATAATAGTGAAAAATTAAAATAATTGATATTATAAATACCCAAATAAATATAATATGAGACTTTTTATGAATTACACTAATTTTCTAGGTTAATTTGACATGTTAGGATTGAATTAATTAACTTTTTTTGAAGTAATAATTCTGTTATGATTTTTACAAAAATCAATTATTGATTAGTGTCAAAATTGACATAAAAGAGTTTTAAAACAAATATTATATTATTAATTGATATTAAATTCCTAAAAATCTAAGGCTCTGCCAAGAGACTTATATCATTATAGGTGTATAATTAATGGACCACTTGGGGGTATCTTGGATGTATATAGTAAGTTTATTAACTATATAATATAAAAATACAAAGTGACATGGTAAATGTCAAACTAATTAACTAAGAGTTAAAACTAAAAGATAAGGTTAATATAATGACCCAAACCTGTCTAAATTCTATAGGTTGAGTGGTTTTAGACACATACCCACCTTAAGCTTTAAATAATACACTTTTGAGCCATTAGAAACCGAATATGAATTTATTATAAAATAATATTTCTAGCATTTCCAAAGGTGCCCCTCACCCCTCTTATAAAAGGGAACTCCTCCTTCTCATTAATTCAAACCTTCAAAGCCTTTTGGTTCGGCCAAAACCTTCCCAAATACTCTCTTAACTTCCCTCACTAAAACCTAGAGTCCTTAGTTTTATCAGAAAGCCAACTTAAGGAGCCCTTTTGATCAAATCAAAACGAAGAACCCGAAGAAGAGGTAATGTTTTCACCACCCTTTTTCAAATTCATTTCTTCTTCAACTTCTTATTTATTTGTTATTCCCATTATAAAATAATGAATCGAGTATCTCCTATATACTGTAATATTATTATAAATATGGTACAACCATATTCAGTATTCTATCCATCCTTTGAATGACATGTCACCATACGTGTGTACGTACGGCTTACTGTCTCTACGTCGTGGTGTAATTGTTATTATTCAATATATTATTATTTGGATGGGTATAATAATGATTTATAATTCATGTAAATAATAAATATAACATGATAAGGATTATTTATATATGATATACCATCCAATTATATTTTATTTTAAAATCAAAAGAATGATATTGTTGCTCGTGCGTACGTACGGACTACCGTCTCCACGAACGCGATGAGATTCATTCTCCATCATATCCATTCAAGTATAATTATCATTTGATGATTTAAAAATAATTTTTAAGAACTTGATATCATTCTGGATATAAATAATATACAACCTATCCATGAAAATCATGGCTTACGTAACAAAACATATAAAATAAAACGAGTAAGTTAACACCTGAAACAACGATAATACTAAGATATTATTAACAAATCAATGTTAAAATATCATATATGTTATCATATTAATGTAAATGATTCTTGTATAATTTAATAACAATTATTTCACCATTATACATGAGGTTAACCTACCCCCAACCAAGGAAAAGTACAAGGTAAGGGTTTACTTTGCAATCTCTTCATTATCCGAGGTTGTTTACACGTAATAATCTTCTGGGACTTCTTTATCATCCACATCCATGTTTCTTAAAAATGTATTTCAAAACATTTTTACTATTTACTAGAATGTGAGTTAAATCCATTTATACCATTGTTGAATTTTATAAGTGGTTTATAAAGTAATCTTTCTGTCGTTTTCCAAACAAGGTGCTTTTTAACCTTTTCGACAGAATTAAGGTAAGAATGTTTTTTTTAACTTATACGGTGGGTGTGGATATTTTCCGGTGTTATAAAATTGTCGAAGCTTCCCTTACAAGCTTATAAGAATATTTTAAAAGAAAATGTTTTATTTTATAAATATATGACTCTTAAATGATTTCAAAATATAAAGAGATATTTCTCTAAAAAGATTTTTGATTTTATCTATGTCAACATCCTTTGATGGATTTTACGCTTATTTGAAGTTGATTTATTATGATACAAAACTTCTATATTGTATTGAAGGTTTTGTGATTTGTTTGACTGTGGATGTGTTATTTTTATACCATTCATGGTTTATGGATGAAGTATTTACATTTCGTATGCTAGTTTTAATAAGAATGTTTATGTTATGTTTAAAACTTTTCATATGGGAATGCATTGGACTTAATATGTGACGGGTGGAGCCTGCTATAGCTCCTCGATGCATCGGTAGGTCTCATGAGACAAACTAGTGACTTGGAACAAGGCCTTGACAAAATCTTATTTGTAGTCTTAGCACGAAGCCTTGGCTATGTGGTTATAATAGTCTGACATTATGCATTCCATCATTATGAAAGTGGTTATTGATATTGCATGTGATTATTCGATTAGTAGAATATCCATGTGAATAAGTAAATGGCATTATTTCATTTTATTTTTTTCATACTATGTTGAAGTTCAAGTTTAAAAGGCTTTTTTTAGTTATACATTGCCTTAAATGTTTATTCTTATTTATGAAAGTTTATGCTATATTGTTATCCTTACTGGGCATTTAAGGTCAGCCCTTTCTATGTTTTATTTTTCCCAGGATGTGAAGAAGTAAATTATGAATGACCTACAGGGATATTATGAGGGGATAATAGTTTGGACAATGGAGACAATATGTTGTTGTAGTATTTTTCAGTTTTATGATGTACTGTAAAACTTTATAAATATATCTAGTGTTTCTAAGGCTACTAAACTAATCGGTCTTTCGAGACTTGATCTTTCTTGTGATCATGCCAATGTTATGTAATAATGCACTGACTTTGGGTAACTGGGGTCGGGGCATTACATTATCAGTCAATCGAGTTGGCTCAGCCGCTCAGGTGAAATCTATGAAACAAGTATGCGGTGCTTCAAAACTAGAATTAGCACAATATCAAGAATTGGCAGCCCTTGCTCAATTTGGTTCAGACCTGGATGAAGCGACTCAGGATATTCCCAATCGAGGTGCCCGGCTTACGGAAGTTCCGAAACAACCACTACATCATCCACTGGCTCTTGAAAAATAACTACTGGTACTATATGTGGCAGTCAATGGTTTCTTTGATCGAATGCATGTTGATCGAAAAGTGAAATATGAGATAGAAATCACACACCGCCTCAGAGATGGTTGGCCTTTCAATCAAGACTGGCTCACTGGGTTCACACTTGAGGTAAAGAAGGAAACCGATCACTTATTATACGAAATCGCTTCATTGATTGACTAGCTAGATATAATATAGTAGGTAAGGTCTTGTTCATTCAACCAGTCGGCTTTGCGAATCACTGGAGGAAGCTACCTAACTATATAGAGTAGAGTACTTGGCAACTGGATAGCTCGATCTCTGGGTACAGTGCTGCAGTGAATGATCCGATACTCAAGGCTGGATTCTTCTTTCTCAGTGAAAGGACCACTACCACCTCTACTACCTATATTATACCTACTATGATGATACAACCCCTACTACCTATATTATACCGATCAAGGACCAGTTCAAGGTTGCTGCTCTCCGTACTCTTCTAATAGTGAGTAATCTACTCTAATAGTACCATCAACTCTCATCGATGTCCACTATCTATATTATACCGACTTGATGACATTGTGACTTCAAGGGTGAGTGAAACGATTGAAAAAGTACGAGATGGGTTCTGCGTGTTCTCTAAAACACCATGCTCAACAGGGAGGGAATACGAAGGTGGTGCTTCAGTACTCTACTCTAATAATTTGAAAGTATGATACTATTATAGTAGATTACTGACAGGCTATGATGAATGTGATTGATGGTGACGAGTGCGGAACACTTGAGGGTGATTGGACCTAAAAAATCCCACTGAATGAGTCAACATAGAGAGACAAACCATGGGGGTTTCGAGGTTCTAAACCCTTATATATAATATATAAGTAGCACCTTACCGAATAGGGTTCAGTAGCCGAGTTCTAAACCCTTGATATAATATATAAGTAGCACCTTTCTCAACCTGAAGTAGTCGAGTTCAAAGATCTGACCCTTTCTAAAGTCAAGGGTCAGGTTCTAAAGATCTTACCAGAATAGGGTAACGTTCAATTATCTGACCCTTTCTAAAGGGTTAGGAATCATAGGAGGTTTCTGGGATGAGAAAATGCTTCCCCTGACCCTTTAGAAAGGGTCAGATCTTTTAGAACCTTACCCTAAGGTGTCAGATCTTTTATAACCTTTGATGGGGCCCTTCCTGCAGCAAATTCGTTCACAGACAATTCAATAGAAACCCCTTCATTTCTTGTAGCAAGAGGGTATTTGAGAACAATCTCCTCTAGAGGTGAATGTGCAGCTGATTCAATAGGAGCTTCTACGATCACAGTAAGAGCCTCTATGACAACAGCGGTAACTCTCACAGCAGATAGGCAATTGTTACTGAAATAGTTAGCCAAAGAAGAAGACCGGTAACGAAAGCAACGGATATTCCGACAACAATAGGTATTGTAAAAATAGGATTATAAACCTTCTAGTCTTCTGAAGGCCACTCACTCGCTTGAAGATGCCGAATAACCTCCGGTTCTTTAGTACTTGGTTGGAATACCCAAGAGATCCCACTGGATAAGGCCAATTCCCTGCTCGTAAATGAACGGTTGAAGTTCATTTTTTCTTACTGTCCTATTTTGATTCTATGGTACTCTTATATATAGTTATAGAAGAGTACCTGGATTATGATATGATTCACATTCAACAGGTACTCTTCTATAACTATATATATGAGTACCTGTAGGGTAGAGTACTGACTTTCTGATCATCTGACTCCTTCTTGCTAACATAAGGTTCTAACCCGCGTAGAATGAAGACTTGTCTTAACACATACCAGTTGCATGTGGGAAGACCATAAGAGGGGTGAAGAATAAATAATGGGCGGATGATCACATCATCCGATATCTAAATGGATGGTAGTTGGATAACCAGAATATCTTCACTCCTCATCTCACTCACTCACTTGAAGACCGACCGAATGTGGACATTAGCAGCACATAGTCTTTCACCTATGTACTCTACTCTAATAGTCAGCACTCTACTCTAAACTATATAGGAAAAGTACCTGACTTCCTTAAGCCAAAAGCACCAAGATTCTCTACTCAGACAAGAATAGAAAAGGCACCAACATCGGTGACTAGTAGGGATCATTTCTAGTTCAGGCATCATCCTAATCATCAGATAGGGAAGCCGGGATCCTCTAATGAATTCTCGTAAGTGAAAGAACAATTATTTCCATTTTTGATCTATTTTCTTGCTCACTCACCTCACTTTTGTTTTATTTTAGATAAAGCTAATTAGAATCTCAATCTCTGGAATCGAAACCAAGACCAATGAGCCCCTTACCTTAACCTTAGGCAAGAGAAAGACTTACGACTTTGAATTGAGGTAGAATCCTAAGGAAGCTCTTTCAAGTCCTCTAGGCAGAAGGGAACTACACAACTTTGTATCTCTTTAGTGATCAGTCTTTTCTGCTCTTAATAGAGAGCGATGTTCTAGAAGAATCCTAATCAGACTATTGCTCGTACCTCATCACTACTGAAACCCTTGGTGAAACTGGCTTAATTCCGACTACAGAGCCTATCTATATCTATATAGGGATATACCACCTGTGAACCAAAGCACATTATAACTCCCTTGGGCACAAAATAAAGTCTTCTATCAAATCAAAATCATCTTCTGTGTGGTTGAGAATTGTAAACTCTTCGTTCCTTCTTGACTCGCCTTCAGGATGCTAGCTTCTTAAACATGATTTCTCACTATTATAAGAGTACTGAGAGGTATAGGCGGCCGCACAAAGAAAGAGGAAATAGGTATAGGCTGTATCAATAAAAGAAAGATAAAAAAAGTGTAAAAGATTCCAATCTCATAAGGAAGGTGGCGGCGAGGTTTGAATCTCGATCAAATAGATACTACCTATATTATATCGAGAACCATGCCAAGCTGTAGTCATAGCGAGTTAGGTATCATATGGTTGAAGTACCGACTTTGAACTACCAGAATCATCAGTTGGCCTATTGTTGATCGGTTGGTGGTCCCTAGTTATAGATAGGATTTCGCCTTCCTTTTTCCATCCATTTGAGTGTTTGGAGAATTCATCCTATTTGACCCAATGTCGTACCCTTCATGTGTTCATGATATACGGTAGGGGTACATATTCTACAAAAACAAGGTTCGACTATGAGGTTGTTCATTTTGTAACCTTCACCTCTATCTACACAGTTTCATTTATACATCTTCGACGAGTAAGACTAACATAGGGTGAGGTTTAAACAGGGTAAGCAGAGATTCTCTAACCTGCGGTCAGCTATGATATACTCAACTTCTTCTTTTCACCTCCCTCTTCAAGACCTTAGCGACATCTCAAGTCCTCCGGTCAAGTTGGAAAACAACCCTTGAGACCTACGAGCTCCTAAATCAAAGAACGAAATAGACAGACTTAGATGAGGGCATCTTGAACCCCTCTCCCTACGGTCGAGCTATCCCATGACCTCAAGATCAAGAAGAGACAACCATACATAGAAGACAAGGGCTCAACAAAATGAACGTAAAATCATGAGCTGATACTGATATATATTGTCGGTTGTCCATCTGTGGAACATGGGGATGATGACCTCTAGAGTACCTACTAGAAGAAAGACAGAACCACTTCTATATAGAGTAGAGTACTTGAGGGGAAACAACCATTTGGAGGAAGAAGCAGATGGGTCACTTGTGAAAGAACTAGCTGAAGGGGACCATCACAGTTGGGGTAGTGGATTACAGGCTAGCTCACCAAGAACATCAGGAGAAGTTGGGGAAGACTTGGCTGCGGAAAGGGGTCAAGTGATTGCAGAAATCAGTCCCATCAATCAGAAGAAAAGGATGTTCCAGGAAATAGGGGAACAAGGATATCCAAAAGAATAGGCCTTGAAGGAAGGAATGAATGAGGGATGCAAGATTTGCTACAAGATTGAATCAGTCCACTAAGGTTCTACATGATTTTAGTGAAGTGTTCAAGTTAATGACTTAGGCGATCAAAGGCGGGTACTCTTCTATTCTAATAGACAGATAGAGCGTCATATACAAAGAAATTATCCACCGCTAAGGCATCCATCCAATACATATTTAGTGTCATATACAATGACTCTATCCTTTGGAAACCACCTATTCCTCTCATCGACTACCTTCACTAGGGTCAAGATTCATGGTATTCTTAGGGTTGGAGCAGGGGATTTCTTTTTTCTCTTTATTTTTGCCTAGAATGGAAGTTGTCGTTAAGCTTCTTTGGATCAATCGATAGAAACTATTAGAAGAGTACTATTTCTCTAATTCGCTTGATTCTCATGCTAGTGGACTCGTCGCTCAGCTTTAGGCCTTATTAGCTTCATTGTGAGCATGAAGTCCGATCAGTATCTCCATTTTTTCTATCAGAGATACTGAGAAAGCATCTTTCATGATGAAAGTAGCAAGTAACCGAATAGGGTTCAGTAGCCAAGTTCTAAACCCTTATATATAAGTAGTATCCCTTTAGAAACTAAATAGGGTTCAGTAGCTGAGTTCTAAACCCTTGATATAATATATAAGTAGCACCTTTCTTTATTACAGTATCTATTAATAGTGGTCTATTAATAGAATACTGTTAGAACCTTTTTTAGAGACAACAGAGACAATGGAGCTAGGCTAGGTGAACTCTATCATGGCCTATAATGATCACTATATACATATATTTTCTACTACTATCCCGATTTGAAGCTAGGTGGTGCTATTATGGCGGGGGAAGGGTTGACTGAGCGAGTCTATTGCAACCTATTTTTAAGGTAGGAATAACTAGGTATGACAGTAACGAACCAGAAAAAAAAAGCAAAGAGGGTTCTTGTCTTGTTAGCCAGCGGATGAGGACTCTTTCAATGAATGAAAATTTCTGGTTCCGAAGGAAAGAGAGGAAGAGAAACAACCACTAGATTAAGCCGGAATGCTTGTAGTGACAATGATTGATCCTTCTCCCGATTATATTGTTTCAGCTTCTAGTTTTCCTCCTGCGGCTCACTCAACTGATTACTGGTACTGATATATATTGACTGAACACCAATAAAATATTGATTTCGAAATGAAGCTTGATTCACTACTATATAGACAGAGTACCTGTGCTTGACCTACTTCAACTACCACAGAAGCTTTAGGTTCACCCAGAGCTATTGATTCAACTAGAGAAGCCGGAGTAGCTGTAGAAATAGTAGATTCACCCCGAACAAATGAATTCAAGTGATTGCAATGTCTTGATAAAAACAAGAGTTTCGGAAGGGTCCCTGAGGTGAGTGTGGTGTCTTGGAAACCTGGCCAAAGTCATGCCATCATTGTGTTAGACCAACTGTTGACCGACCCACATCTACTACCTATATTATACCGATTGGGCGGTGGCTGACTTGCATAGTGACCTTTTGAAACCTCGATGTGGGAACTACTAGACGATAAATATTTCAAAGACTTTTGTATATTTTGTTCGTCGATCTACAGTAAAGAGATAAATTCTACCTTCCGCAAGTACTGAGATTACCGAGACTGGAGGTGCTTTCCGATCCATGCTTTATGGTGTGTTTGAGAGAGTTCATGATTCAACGTCAGTAAAGTCAGTGTTTCTGATCCAATGTGGGTCGAAGCCAAGGGTTCTGGTCCTCTCTCTTTGATTGAATGGCTTACCCTTGTCTCAGAAAGCATAGGAGTTTCTAGCCAGTCTATTGAATCGAATCAAGGGTATTTCTCTGTTGACAGTGTTTTATGACTATATAGAAGAGTACCTGTCGATAGTTTCGTCTTTTATAGCGTGAAGAGGTTAGGAAATTTTTTTGAAAATCTATCATAGTCTTTATTTGAATGAGACTGAGATTTCGGAAAAGGTAAGAGTATTGGGTTTCACCCCGGTTCACATTCAGGGTTGAGGTCGAAGAGAACAGTTCTTTAGGGATGTGGGTTCAGAGTAGGTTTCAGCTCCTGGCACAAGGCATGGCTTTAGGTCGATTCTCTTTTCTTATTATACACCGGTTAGCGGGGAAAGACCAGAGTCTATGCATCTCTCTATTTTAATGCTAGGGGCAACGCACTGGCAGGGGTTTGGGGCATTACTCAGAAGTGTGACTCTCCACCTCTTTCATTGTGCGCTTAATCCCCCTATGTGATAGCAGATTATAAGAGGGAGTGCCTGGGGAACACGCAATGTCAACTATGCGATTCAGAAGAATGACCATACAACTACTGCAATGCCAGCGGTGCTGGGGAACCCTACTTAGGAACTGGGATCGACACCATCGCAAAGGGCTATGAGGTTTTCTTGGCATTTGTTTTATTGTCATAGAAGGTTGAACAATCCTCCTGCTGCGGTTGCTATGGGTTTCTAAGATTCCATTCCAATGGCGTATCGGGAATGAAACCGGTCCCAAATGACCACCTCCTTGAAACAAATTCCATCTCATCCACCACCATTCCAATCCACCCATGGGCAGTTGGGCACACCTAGGTTGGGAACAGATGGCCATGGTGCTGGCATCTCACACCAACTCGTATATGTGGTGTTGGGGACACTATTATAAGAGTACTTTTGGTCTGGTGGTTGATCAGTACTCTTCTAATAGTGTCACAAACCTCAATTCCAAGTCCTTGAACATGGTACCCCCCCAATGGCCTTGTGACACCAATACCGCCTCTACTACCTATATTATACACTGATAAGGATAACTAAATACGAATATTCGAATAGAGTACCCATCATAGGGTTGAATGGTGTGTGTGGGGGTGAAAGGTGGAATAACTACTATGTGGACTTTATATGCTAAATACCAATAAAGTTCTGGGGGTTGTCGGATGATTTGGTTCAAGGACCACCAAGATTGGGTCAGTTTAGACACCACAATATAATATAGGTAGTAGAAGGTATAATATAGGTATACCATCGATTGACTCCTTTTGGGCATTGTGGACGCTGGTGCACTGAGAAAAAACCTGGCGGCTAGTGTCAACGAGGTTTCTCACCAGCGCTCTTAGTTTATTATCGGTAAAACGTGGGTCTCCAAAACCCGAAGGTCGTAGGTTCAATTCCTACAGCATGTGGGTGCATATTGGAATAGATATGGAGGTTTCCAGTGAGTCGAGGGTGGGGTACACTAGTTGATTGGCTCGGGACATCTAGGTATACTATGAAACAGGAATGGTAACCACTGGGCTATGGGAAGGGGGCAGCAAGGGGGGCCAAATGGGCGATGCACTGAGATGGAGTCATGGACTCGGGAGACCATGGGGGAATGCGTGAGTCGGTATGTGGTGTCAATGGAATGGCAGGTCAGACACTGCGCTATGACGATGGTGTCCTTGGGCCTTGGGTGAGTAGAGGTGGGTAGGCTTGGGGCTTGAGCAAGGTAGGTGGTGGGAGTTGAGTTGAAATGGAGGACTATTATAGTAGAGTACTGAATGGGGGTCATCAAATCATAGGACTAGCGGTACTGGAATGGTGTTGTAATCTACTCTAAAAGTTGGCCAATTCGCTTTTGTTGTCGTTTCACAAACCTAGTATTGATATATATTGTCAATCGGACCACTATAGTGGTACCTATAGTGGTGCCTATAAACTGTATAGAAGATTACCTGGATAGATTATACCGAATGGATGGTGTTTGGATCCTGTGACACCACTACACCACAATGTCCAATGGAAACCGATGAAATGACCATAGGCATAAAAAAAGAGGTACCAGCTGAGGTCTGTCAGAACCGGTAGAGGGGGATACGATGGCGATGGAGACCCGATAATACAGTCAACCCCCTACCACGGTACTGATATATATTGTTATAGTCACGGGTACTGATATATATTGTTATAGCTAGGATCGATCCAAGGTTATGCCTACGAGTGCGAGTCGAGCGACGAGTGCGCCCAATCATTACTCTTCCCTATATAGTTCAGTACTCTACTCTAATAGACTAATTATAATATAGGTAGTAGAGGTTCTAAAAGATCTTACACCTCTTAGGTTAAGGCTTGGGTCCTCCCCCAACCTGAGGTGGTAGTAGAGGAATCGACTGATGGGCAACGGAGAGGGGGGTGATACGCTACTACCTATATTATACTGATAGTGGGGTGCAAGCAAGTGGTCTAGCCATAGGTGGTACCGTATGCAGCGTGGGAAGGTGTGGTCCAGGAACTTGGAACGAATGGCCATGGGGGTACACAGTGTCGGGCATCTCGATGAGTACTAGCAGGTCAGGTACTCTTCTATAACTATATATAAGAGTACCATAGATTAGAGTACATGAAACTATTAGAAGATTACTTGAGTGAGGTTCAGCGTGTTGGGAATGGGGTGAGGAGAGGAGGTGGTTGGGTGGGAATATAGACTACGGTGACTATTAGATTAGAGTACTGAGGGGAAGGAACCGAGAGGTCATCATCCCAGTTTGATTCTGCGAAAGCACCTCGAAACCAGAGCTCCATGACCTTTGGCGAGGTTGGGAGTTTTCGGTCTCACCACATAGCTATATCTGAGATTTTCATGGTGGGTGGAACATGTGGGATGAGAAGATCAGCGTTAATGGGTGGTGTTCGTAGGTACTCGTGGGATCGGAACCGGACAACTCGACTTAGACTCGTGGGGTTCGGGAGGCGGAATGATGAGACCGACTGGAAGGGTTTGGTTATTCGACTATTGTATACTGGATGCGTCATGGGCGGATGGATGGAATGAAACAGATGGACTAGCGCGGGGCTATCTACTGCACCTAGGGTGATGCGGGTACTTGTGTGTGCGGTGTGGAACATAGAGGCAAGTACGTACGAATCAGGCGATACCACTGGCTCAGCGTGTACGAGTGTGAAATACCTGCTGATCTACTCCGAAATCATCTTGGTATCATATCTTTATGGTTTCTAGCTTATCGATGATACTCTTTCACCCGGTCAGACCTCCGCCTTGGTATCATCTCTATCACTATATATAAGAGTACTAACCTTCGTACTCGTTCCTGCAGGTGCAATGATGGGCATACCGTACTCGCACAACTATCTGACATTGGTTCACATGTAGACTACCAGTGCATGGCCTTCAGGTCGCTTCCACCCCTTGCGCTCCGGAGCCCGAATGAAAGGTTTCCCCGTTCACTCTCCGTATTGACACCCGTGGATGTGCATCTGCCGATAGTCATCAAGGTTTTGGATCAATCCATAAAGAATCAAAATGGTTCAAAACTTTCAACATTTGATGAACAAAGTCTGAACCAATGATACTGCTTCTACTGTGATGAACCCATTCGGAACTCAACTAGTAGTACGGTGAGTTATGAGACAGATGCATCTACTATGACGATTCACAATGATCATCTTCAATTTCTGCTGGTATTGTTGAGGATCATCCCGCTAGCCTTCACCCATCCAGTGAACAGATCGTGGAGCTTCCTTCTGATATACACAACAAATTGGGAGATTTGATGGCTAACAAGAGTTCCCAAGATGTTCTAGAAGTGGCCCATGGAAAAATCCACAATATCCCTTTTCTTGAGAACCTGATTGGTGATTTGAACATCAACGGGAGCGGAGTCAGAGGTGAAGCCTTTCAGGATGCTATTGTTCAAGCGTGGATCGTTCTCATCCCACTGGAGCAATTTGCCATCCGCCTGTCAATTCCTTTGAGTTTCGTAAATGTGTATCTCTCATTCACAAATCCAACCCTGTTTTTGCTGTTATCGCCTTCGGAAGTCGTACTAGTTCTTTCCTTAGTCACTTGAAAGGGGGGAACCTCAGTACCTAATGTGGTGCAATCATTTTAAGAGTTGTTTTATGATTTCGTGCCCGTGCCAGTCAATGATAATATAGGAGGTAGGAGCATCAATGTGCAACAACGTTTTTCCCCTCACATCTCGGTCACTTTTACTTTCTCGTTATTTCGTAATTCCCTAGGTCTAGTTATGTTTAGCTTCACTGTCACTAGTCACCTGCTCTGTATGTGGTTGCTATCATTTTTTATGTTCATTGGCATCACGCTATTGGGAGTTGAGAGATATGGGATGTATTTTCTAAGAGTCTACTTACCCGAAGGTGTTCCCCTGATGTTAGCATCGGTACTCGTACTACTCGAGCTCATCCCTCATTGTTTTCACACATTGAGCTCTGGCATCCTCTTATTTTCCAATCTGATGTCCAGGCATAGTTCAGTCAAGATCTTGAGTGTTTTCTCATGGACGATGCTCCTACTTCAAGATCGATGCTATTTGATTGGCGATCCGTGAACTCTGTTGGTGGTGCTAGCATTAACTGGGTTGGAACTCGGGGTAGCGATCTTACAAGCTCATGTTTTCACTATCTTAATCTGTATCTACATGAATTATTCTCCAAATATCCATCGATTCCGATCAGTACTCTACTCTAATAGTCAGTACTCTACTCTAATAGTTCCATTCAACTGCCCAAGCCTCCCCACGGTGATACGCAAATCAAGGTATATTGGTGGTGGCTCGGTATAATATAGATAGTGGAGTCATTGATTGGGGACATTGGAAAATCATTGTGATTGAATGGGAGGTTGTGCATGGTGGTAGTATGATCATGGATATGAGTTTCCAAGTATAGATTCTTTAATGTTATTTAACAATGGGGGATGGTTTTCCACCTTCAAGTCCATCATTACTCTTCTAATAGTATCTAGCTAGTCACGGCGTCAGTATTCTACTCTAATAGTCTCAACTATCGGCATCCTTCTAGTGGTCCATCCTGGGTTTTCTTGGCGTCACGTACCATATTAGCAAGTAGTGGGATGTGTTGGGTATGATAGCTATGATACAGAGATGACAATGGGTTGAGTGCGGAGCATGGGGTTCAAATGCACTATTCCGCTGCGGTCATATGGCATTGCCGAATGCATCATCTAAGTGAGACCTTTAAGACAATGTACTATGATTCAAGGGGAGGGTGGAAAGCGAGCTCAGAGTAGGGGTAGTGCACAGGGAATGGACTAGCAGGGTCTTGGGAATGGCCAACATATCCACTCTGAACTCCATGATTGATGACCCTTAATCACACATATAAAATCTCGGTACACTATTACACATCCTGGCAGTTTTTCTTGGGGGTTCAGGCATATGGAAGGGGGGCAGGAGCGGTGGATCACAATTGAGATCTTTGGAGAAGCAGAAATGTCAACAATTGTACAATGTGCAAATACTATTTTTGTTTTTTTATTATCTTTATCCTTTTCTTTTTTTGGCGACTTGATAAGTATCTAGTGGAGCCCTGGAAGAAAAACATGGCTATGCGTGATGTTATTATTGAACATAACAAATCACTTGGATGTCCGATGGAATTCAAGTCTACTTGGAGGGGGAGAAAGGTGAGTACATTGCATCCTCATCCTCCTCTTGCTGATTCGGAAAGAGTAAGATCCTCCACCCATGTGACATCCCCTTCCATTCAACCACCTGATGTTACGCCCAGCCCCGAGATGATCCCTGCCCCCCTTGAGCAATTTGACATTCTCCCATTATTTCCTATTCATATAGGGGACTTGTATTTCTCATTCACAAATCCATCTTTGTTTATGCTGCTAACTCTCAGTTTGGTCCTACTATTTATATTATATACCATGTTTGTTTGGTGGCACGATGTTCTACGTGAAAAATAACAAGTTTTAGCTTCAGTGGGCCTTCATGACTAACGAGGGGTGATAGTCAAAGGGGATCAAAATGTCCCATCAATAATGTTAGGGAGAGAGATCTTTCTCTCATTATGTCCTGGTATACTTATTGTGGGTTGTCGCCACCCCGACAGACATGGGGGCCTCTATTTGAGGATCTACCTCATCTTTCTTATTTAAGCAGAAGGAAATCCACTATTGGTTGTAGTATTATTTATCTATCAAGTCAAGAGGGAGAGGCCCCATTGTCTTAGCTTAGGATGAGGGGGGCGAAGAAGTGGGAAGTGGGTCTTCACATCTATTGAGCTAACTGGTAAATGAGAGCCTTCGATACTTGCTCGCTACTGCAGCAGCTAGAGAAGTACAGATTCGAACATGGGAGCATTAGGAAGATTCTTTCTAGATTATGTGATTCCCATTTGAATCATGTGAGTCACTCCTTAACTAATGAAAGAAGAGTTATTTATCAACCGCCCAGGATCACCTTAAAAGAGTTGAAAAGGCAAGGTGTAAGCCGAGAAGAGCTAGCTTACCCCTTGATTGTTCACAAGGATTCTCTACAAAAAAAATGGGAGTTAGTGCTCCAGTAGGGAAGGGGTACCTCTTGAATAATTCATAATTGCATAACCTATCTCCTCAATAAACCAATGGAGAAAGACCTCCTTAAGAAGACGGGGGCAGACCGCACAGAAGAAGAAGTCATCGAAGAAGTAATAATGGGGAAGGAGGGGTGGGGAAGTACCCTATTTTGGGAGCGAATGACTAAGAATTTGGGGCTTTGAAGTATCTCATTGGTCTCATCGCCCTTGAATTCATATATTTTCTTATAGATCTTGTTTGTGCTCCATGAAGTGATGGAACAAGAAAATATCCCTACTTTCTTTCTTGGGATTGGGATCTTTGTAGAAAGGGAGACATTTCATTATCATTATAAAAGGGAATCCCATTAGAAAGAATTGAATTAGCTAAGACAGTAAGAATGACTCTGTTGGACCCGGACAAGGCAAAAATACGTTCTTATATTCTACATTAGTGGTCAAAACATTGATTCTAAGACAGCCCGGTCTATTAGCAAAGAGCGATTCTTTAAGACCAAAGGCTAGCGAATTTGACCAACTTAAACTTTTTTGCTTTCTTTTTTTAGTTCTTCCCCGATGAGCTCTTCCCAGGGCAAAGTCCTAATCAAAGCAGTAAAAGGTGGGAGTTCCTCTTAAATTAATTCATTTTTCTATGGGATCCTTTCATCTTAATAGAATGGAAAAACCAAGCCAAGATTTATCGCCTAAAATCACGGGATGAGACTTAACTTCTTAGATGCGGATTGATTTCCTGTTGATGGCAGAGTGATCGTATCTTCTGTTATTGTTGACGACTCCAGTTCTATAGAAGAAGCTGGTATTGGAACGCTTTCCTTGGATAAATTAAAGGGGATCGATCCAGGTGAAAGAGGTCAAATAAAACCCTAGACCCGGCATAAGAGAAGAAAAGAAAAAAAAAGAAATGCGGATGAAAGTGATCGAAAGTTAGTAGCCATTACTTATGATCCTAGTGGCTATGGCTCAGGAGAAGGATAACAAAAAGTAAGGATTCGACTAGCTTTGAGCTCTCACGTAGTTCAGGTTGAATCCGGAATAAGTGGGTGATCTCTTGAAGAAGGGCCAAATTAGGCCAAGTAAGAGTCCATGGTCCAGCGCTGCAAAATACGTCAATAATATAAATGAGCAAGAAAGGGGAATGCCAAGGTTAGTGATCAACTAGAAAACCCATTCAGAGGCCCTCCAGTGGATTTCGTATCTCTTACCTAATCATCAAAAACTTTTTCGTTTGTAAGCACTTAGCGAGTCGCCTTGTCTACGAAGCTTCGCTGCTTCTGCTGCTTGGTGTTCTGAGGAGTTCTGGGCTAAGTATAAGTATGAAGTTTCCAACATTCTTTGTTCTTTGGAAAGGCGTTCCTTTCACTAGGTTTTATCCCTCACTTTATTATTCATATGATGTTGGATTTGCAATGGAAACTCAAGCCTCACCAGAAGCTTCATCTTCAAGTCCTAAACCCTCTGCCCTTAAAAACTGATGTTTTTACCCTTTGCTAAAGCCGTGAAAAGGAGTGAACGGTTGTATTTTGGCCTAGTTGGGCTGGTTAACCTAATCAAAGATACCCTACCCCCATATCAAAAGAGTCCATACCTTACTTGTTCACCGTACTAGACCTCCATATCATATGTGTAAAGATCCCACCTCGGATACGAAAGAAGGACATGAGTAGTTCCACTAGCTGATGCTTAAGCGTCAGCCCTTGCCTCCTCTTCCCCATAAGCCTCATCTGCACCTGAAGAAGAGTAATATTTTTCTGAATCTACATCCCTAAATTTTTTCAATATTTAGTTCCATCCGGAATTAATTTCCCACCTACCTTGGGATAAGCGGTTTCTGGAATCTTGAAGCTTACTTTAATGGGAAACACTTCCTCGTAGGGCCACCAAAGCAGGCTCCTTTAGCCGCATCGATCATTAGAGCTCACTTCACACCAATAGAATCATAATATTTCTTCTCCGCCTCAGTCAAGACTTCCTTTATACATCAATATTTGGCCCTTTCAATTTCTTCTATGCTTTCTTCTTCAACCCGCTATGCCCCGTCTTTACTTTCACTCCGCACCTTTAGAAAGTCATTTTCAAGCTGCTCTCTATTCTATATATATAGTCTAGTAGACTTCCCCTATGAGATTGACCATGCTGGGATCACGGAATCTTCTTCCATATCATCCCATCGCTTCATACCTTCGACTGAGACCTATCTGCTTCATTCCTGAGTTTCACTTCACTTGGACACAGCCAAAGAGGACCAAAGGGGAGAGGGAATTACTTCAAGTCCGATAAGAAGCTCTTCCTTATAATAGAAAAACATCTCTTCTAAATCAGTCCTCCTATGAGTGAATTGGACCAAGGTCAATGATTTCGACTTCCCTTGAAAGGAAAGTTGACTTTATTGCGTACTTCCTTCCATCCCGAGAAGTCTTTATTTAATAGACAAATTATCCATAGAGGGGACTACTCGGCAAGCTCCGTAAGGAGAATAATGCCACTCAAATAGAGGAAGAGAAGTATAATGGAGAGAAAAAGAAAATGAAAAATAGAAGGAAGGTTGATTTGAAGGATCTCCCTTATCCCTTCAAGAAAGCTGTCACACATGGAAAGAGACAAGGATTGAACATTAGTACTGGATTCTTGATACCCCGATCTTGATATATGAATAGGATGGATGAAGTCAAAGAAGAAGAGAAATCATAACAGGCACAAAATTCCAATTATTAAAGCAAGAGTAGGGATATCTTCTCTTCAGACGGGGAGGTCTCTTCTAGCACTCTTTCCAGCTAGAAGAAAGCAAAAAATCCAGACAGCAATCAAAAGAGTGGGGAAGTCTCATCCCATGAATGTTATGGATGGACTTCAGCTTTCCCAAGTGGAAGAGGGGAGCTATCCTCAGAGAAGAGAGTTAGAGGTTCCTTAAAAAGGGTTGGTTTGGTTCTATTCAGAATGGGTTCTGATGGTTATTTCTAGTTGGTCATGGAAATTCCACAGGGAGTATGGCGACACGAGTGCCAGGGAGTAGAAGAGCAGCGAAAGTAGTACTACAATAGACGTAGTGGCTGTACCATCTTAATTGATAGTAATATTTTATTGCATGATCCTGTTCCCCTTGGGGGGAGAATAGGATAGCTAGCAAGGTGTATCATCTCATCTCTTTAAATGTCTCCAAGTCCTCTTTCTGATCTGACCGAGAAGCCTATTTAATAGATTGTCTATTGCTTTCCTTGCAACTGGGTAAAGTGCTTTTCATTTGTTTGCCTACGACACTAAAGGGATGACCCCTGGTCCTACCCTTCGACTAAGAAGAAGAGGCCCCTGAAAGTGGACTCCACCAAGAAATTTTGTACCACTCAAGGAGGACTTGGAGTGCATTCATTATGGTTTCTGCTACTTCAGAATATTGAGAATGGTATCGAATTTATCCACCTTCCTCTAATTCCATTATTGATGGCCCAACATTGCAATAACTCACTGTATCCAATATTGGCTGGGAGATGAGCAGAGGATGAATTTTATCAGAACCCTGATTGAGGCTTCTCGTTAGCTTAGCCAGCCAGTAGAACAAGCATTTTGATATGGATGTCAGTGGGCTCAGAAAAAGAGAAACCTGGGGCCTCCATTGGTTTACTTGCTCCCATGGCCTCCCCTACCGATTTCTAGCACTTGGCTGGGCCAACATGACATGAATTGGATATGAGAGTTTAGGTGCATGGGCTTTCATGGCTATGAGAGGCATGAGATTGAGATCAATAACCAGCACCAGATGAATTTTCTTTTTTTAGATTGGACTCGACTGGAGTGAGATCGATAGTCGGAAATAGATGGACTGACTTAAGGGATAGACTTGCGGTTCCAGGCATAGATGTCCCAGTTCTTCTCTTCTAACTGCTAATGGATGGGGAACGCACAAGGCATTTCTTGGCAGGTGCCTAGCCACTAGGATGGGAAGAAGATGACTCGGGTCATGTAGTTAGGTAATCTCCTTCTACTGGTAACGGCCGATCGAGACCAAGGAAGTACAGCCTTGAATCATTTGTTCTCGGGCAAGGGTTGAAATAAAATTCATTGGTGAGTTCCTCATATCTTGAATCGTTTGGTTGGCCGGAAGAAGTATAAGATCTATTTTTTGCAGCAGTAATTATCTCTAGAACCACAATAGGAGCATGAGATGGAATAAGTTAGGCATATGTAGCAAAGGTTTCCTTTGAGGTGATTACCACTCTTAGCCGTTGCCATGGAAAGAGAGGCTTCCCCCAAAGATCATGAAAAAGAGAAGGATGGTCGTAGATCAATACAGGATCGAGAAGAAGGGACTGAACTTGAATGGTTTACGGTGTTGCTATCAAGGTAGAGACATCAACCGTTCATGTGAAACTTAAAACTAATATAATATGAGGATGCCACAACCAAGTTAGCGTGGATCCATGGTCATTCTAGCAACATTTTATATGTTTATAGGATATCTGCTACATGGAATAGAGTTGACTGAACAGGGGTCCCACTTGGAGATAAAAAAACTATACCTTGTGTGGTTCGAGTGGTCCCGTTATATGCACAAATAGCTATAGTGAGGAGAAAATCAAAGCAAGAAGGATCCAAACCTGACTATACTCAAAGTACAAATATTAAATCCTGCACCACTTTCTATCAAGATCCTCTTTATTTAGTATTGGTCTACAAAGGCCTCTACATACAGGGGTCGAGTATGGGGATAACAAATGTCAAGTCAAAATCATTCTGAGTGAAGGTAATTTTTTGGGGAGAAAATAGACTTCCCGCCATAGCTTGCAAACCCTCAGGTGGAATGGAATTAGGGGCGTTCGCCGCACTAACAAGTCTTGGCGGGCGAAGGAACAGGACGAAGCATTCCCATGCTCGACACATCTATTATTTTACTTTATAGAGTGAGATAGATACCTGTATCTAGTCCCGAATCTTCACTCAAACTATATATCACTTTGAGTGAAAGATCCAGAAAGCCATCCTTAACACACTAAAAGTGATAGCGTCAACAAAGAGAAGATTTTTAGCAGTTAATTACACATCGAATGTAAAAAGGGTAGGATGTGGAAATCACTTATATTATCGGATCGGTAGTTCAAGATGGTGTTTGGGTATGATTAGGAATCCCACTCAGGAAAGGACTTGGCTTCAGCTCCCACACCGGTTAGTAACCGAGATAAGAGTGAAACTAAATCGGGAAGGATATCCATTCCATTCCACTTCCAATTCCAAGTCTTAAGAAAAGTTGCATCCATCTTGGGATAAATCTAGAAATGTGATAAAGCAAGAATAAGTAAGCCAGGTGATAGAGTGAGTTATAAAGATAACCTTATCTCCAGCCTACCTTGGGGTTTTAGAAAGCCTTGTCTTGTCTCCTTCTATCCCTCCCTTGTATGAGTAAGCGGTAGTCAAAGTAGTAATTTATTCCCTAGTTCTGTAGCTATCGTAGGAATCGAAAAAGGCTTGTTGTTTCCTGCAACAAGCATTGAATTACGTATGTGTCTTTCCTTAGTCTTTAGTAGGTATCATCCCTCTTACAGTTGAATGCATGATACACAGTTGATGGTACTCAGTTAGCTTCACTTCTTTAACTTAGTCTCTCTAAGCTGAAGACCTTAACTTCACTCTTAGCTCCTTAAGGTTCTAAAAGATCTGACACCTTAGGGTAAGGTTCTAAAATATCTGACCCTTTCCAAAGGGTAAGGATTGTAAGCTTCTTTTCTAGTGAGTTCTTTCTTTCTCCTTTAGGTTCAGAAGAAGATAGAATGAAAGGGAACCCATTATATCTAGCAACCTCTTTTCTTGTATTTAGGGGCACACAGGATAGAAAGTCTCTTTCTTAATTGGGAAATGAACCTTTTCTCTCTTCTTTGACCCTATTATTGTGATTGCGAGTACTATCGCTTTTGGACAAGATGAGGCCAAGCTCATTCTACTGAACGCCGACTTGCCTCACTCTTTTCCTCACCTGGGCAAGGCTGCATGTCGTCCCTGCCCCACCCACCTTGTCCATTATCAGGAAACTTCTTCAATACTATATAGACAAAGTACCTGTTTTGGAACCTTCTTTGGCTTAGTAGGAACGTTGTGAGAGAGTTAGGTTCCTATCTAACATTGGTGTTATAATTGCTACTTTTTTCTTGTTCTCTTTCTGTCTGCTTCCAGTTTTGATATAAATCTATGACAATCCCATCTAACTCACTTGAACACTCTAACTGGATCTAAACATACTAAGTGAGAACTTTCAATGTTCAGAGAGTGAGGAAGCTGCCTTATTTATCTTATTCTATATGTCGGTAACCTAACTCATTTTCATCTACCTTTCATTATCTTCCTTTTTCACGATTAGCACTGGGAGGCCACAGTGGGACTACCTTTTATTTGGACTTTGATAAGTTAATGTTTTTCTTTTTTTCGATACTAATTTTTAAGAGGCACCGACTGAACCTTCATCCTATGGTCGGAAAGGGTCATGTCTCATATTGTATCGGACATCGAATATGTACTTCTTGCGTCCTATCCGAGCCGAATTGCGTCATGGTAGCTCTTCTTGAATGTCTATATTCTATTCTAGGACATCTTAATAGCTTACTACTAGGTTGATGTTATGCTACTTAATATATAAGGTTATATATAAGTCTGCTACTTATTTATATATAAGTTTCTCAACCGAATAGGGTTTAGTAGACGAGTTCTAAAATATCTGACCTGAATAGGGTGAGGTTCAAAGATCTGACCCTTTCTCAATCGAATAGGGTTTAGTAGCCGAGTTCAAATATCTGACCCTTTCTCAACCGAATAGGGTTCAGTAGCCAAGTTCAAATATCTGACCCTTTCTAAAAGGTTCAGGAACGCCGAAAGCAGAAAATATCAAATCCAAAATCGGTATAATATAGGTAGTAGAGGTCGTAGGACCGCCCTGGACTCTCCCAACAGTCTTTAGCCTGAAAAAGGCCCAGGCTTGAAGCTTTTGCTTCAAGAAAAGATGGAAAATGGGGCACAGACAGAGAACCACTCTGAGTCTTGATTCCCCGTTATTGAGAGTCCCATGCGTCACACTATTAGAAGAGTACTGAGAAGACATTTTTGAATTCGCACCTTTGGGATATGACGCCCGAGACGGGACTAGACGACTCAATCTAGTAGTAGGAACGAGGGGTATAACTACTCTACTATATGAAACGATCGATAAATTCTTTCTGCTGACCATAATGGCCTATGTGCTATGATTAGGACTTGCGGCTTGACCGACACTGTCGCTTCTCCTTTCTCCTTTTTTTCTCCATGAGGCTTCAGTACTCTACTCTATTAGTCCTCTACAACCACAGACTGAATTTCAGTTCCTTATCCCTATCAGTACCGGACTGATAAGGATAAAAAACTCACCTACCTTCGAGGTTCTCTTAACTTTATGAATACGAATACCAAGTCAGCCATTCACATTCAGTAGTAGTCAGCTTGCCTAGCTTCGGTTACTGATAGGGATAATGTTATAAACCCTTGATATATATGTACCAGCTTTCTCAACCAAACTGAATAGGGTTCAGTATCCGGGAGAGAGAATGCTTTTTAGTGGGATCCAATGCTTCAAATAAATCTCACTCCTCACTAATAGGGATAATGAACTGGTGGCAGGGATGGATAGGTTCCGCTATTTTCACTCCCGGGGACTTCAGAGCCCACTTGTGCTTTATTAGATGAATACGAAGATCTATATTTGGCCAATTGATTTAATACCTCCGCTTAGAAGAAATTACTTTATTCTGATTCTGATCCAATGCCTAAACCTCCAGAGCAACTAGTCATTATGCCTCAAGCCCATCAAAGCGATTCTCCTTACGTACACTACTAAGCCAAAAAGGGAAGAACATCACTCTGGTCTCTCTACCCCATATCCAAGTCCATCATTTGAATCCCCATATACTACTCCTAGGGTGACTATATAGATAGAGTACCTGACTCTACTCTAATAGTCCTAAAGGCAATCTTAATATATATAAGTACCAGTGTTCCAACCTGATGCAATGAAATCTCTGGAATGGGAGAAAATGACCTTCCTCGAAGGAGTTGTTATTGGGTCAGGTGTTCCAGGTAGATGCCTTGGAGGGAGGAGAGAAAGACATTGGATCAAGAGTACGGTCATCTCCCAATCTAGATTCATCTGGTTGTTCTAAGCTTGGTTCAGAATCAACATCATTATCATATAGGTAGTAGCCTGGTAATCCTGGTGAGCTGGTTGAGTCAGCTCCCACTAGTTCGGCTAGAGGGTTTGAAAGCTTTGAACGGGCTTAGTAGAAGCTTATCGGTTTGAGTCAGCATTGGCTGAAGGCACAGGGTCCAAAGGAGAGCCAGTACTCTACTCTATGGTACTCTTATATATAGTGATAGACAGAATACCTGACCTAAGATCGTTGGTTTTTATCCACTAGGTTCGAAATCAAAATATTGAAATGGAGATGGAGGGAGGCCAGGTCCTCTGTCTATATAGTCATTAGTCGGGTAGTTGCTGCCGAAGAAAGGAGGTGACCTTAGACTAGAAGTGAAGCAATTGGCCAAGTATTTATGGGTCTCTTGGGTACAGGTTGGAGTAAATATGATGGTTCTGCACCTACATTCGTGGGTTCAGGCTTCCTATTAGATACGTCATAACAAGTGGGACTCCCAGATTTCAAAGGATAGCTTTGGACAGGTACTTTGTCTATATAGTCATTGGGAATGGTGATGCTGGAAGATATGGACATGGAAAAGTGGGATCACCAGCCGAGGAAAGCTTATATGGTTGAGTCGATCCTAGAGAATGGATTAGTTGATAGCTCAGATGGTTCCAGCCGCTATTGGGTCAATTATTTCCACATGAGATGGCTCGTTGCTGTCAGAAGGCCGGTTGGGTTGGTGGCACCGAAAGGTCTCATAGTTATACTTTCGAGCCTCGAAGGGATTTGAGTCAGCTGGAGATGGACCCTATAATATTCTAATAGTTGATGATACCAGTGGTTCGGGATGAAGGCTTTATATTGATTGGCTTACTTTCGTCTCATCCAGGAGATGGAATGGGATTGATAGCTGCGCCTTGGAAGGTTCATAGTTATGCTTCTCCAGCCCCTGATCGCCACCTAGAATGGGATGAGTTGGTCTCTCTCTGCCTGATAATGGATATGGAGCAAAGGTATCGAAGCTCTGGGAGTTGGGTTCTGAATCGCGGTTCTTTACCTATAGTGGTCCCCAAGTAAGGGTGTCCGTATAATCTAGATAGACACTGTCAGCTGCTTGCTGGAAGCATCGGAATCAAAATGATCAAAATTCTTTGTTTGAGGTCTGGAGTTCGCCCTAACACCCGTGTGTGATAGACCCTATGATATTGGTTACCAGAATCATAGAATGCATGTGAACAGATAAAAAAAGATAGCCAGGGAATGTACATTCTCAGATTCCAGAAGTGCTCTGGTAATCAATCTCATAGGGTTGATCCCTGTCTGTGATTCAGTCCACCCTAGGTTGATAGATTGATTAGGTTCAGTCCCGCTCAGTGATGTGGCTTCCTTTTTCCAATCTATTCATTTAGCTTTATTGAACAACACAATCTTGAGAGTAAAGGAGTTCGATCTCAGTTTCGTGTTATGTTCAGTACTCTTCATAGTAATAATAGCAGTTCCAGTGTTTTCATTAAAAATAATAATCTTAAAATAATCGTTACAAGTGGACTTCAAAACTTGCATTCTTTAGGGGTGGTACTTATATATATTAAGTCAAACACCATTGGGAGTTCATTTCAGCTCCGTGAACAGAAGATGTGGAAGAGAATTCTTCAATTGATCTGGAAACCTTTGAGTTCTTTCTCATAAGCGCCTTCTACTGATCCACACTTACGGAATATTGAAGAATTAAATGAAAGAAATTGGGGAATTACATAAAAAAGTATCATTTGGTTGTTGACCCCAGTCACCAGTTTTCAGCTGATTCGGAGAGATGGAGCAGGGGAAGCGAAGTTTTCTTCTCAAAAATCAACTTGTGTGACAGAATTCAAGAAGTCACGTCTGGTAAATCCACCAATCGTCAAATCTGGGGCCAGGAAATAGAAAGAGGTAGAAAAAGGTCGGTGTACAATATTTTTCAAGGTCCCTAAATAAAAGTAATGAGGACAGACTGCTTGCGATACATTATTTGGAAACCATTGCCACATCGAGCTCTGAAACAGGTGATTTCTCATTTCAAAAGCCTATCACCACTCAATGAAACAAAAGTTACTTCCAATCATCATTAATATGGGCAGAGATAGCCAAGAAAGCAAGATGTTATGAGAGGTCTCCTCCATCAAGAATGCGCGTCTTCTATTTATGTTCGTTCTTTACCTGTTATAGGCTCAGTACTCTATTAATAGTGGTGTTTTTGAGAACCCAAAAATCGAAGAAATTGGGCATGAAGGACGGGAAAGCATCTCCCTTATTGATCGAGAAGCGCGGGGCACAGTTCTCATTTGGGAAAGGAATCCAAAACTGGTGGGATCAGATTGGCTCAAAAACCCTTTTATATGATACGATTTCTTGGTTTTCAGATTATTCTATGAAATATTTTTCTCTGATTTCTTGTTTTCAGATGATGATGAGAAGAACCGTTATCACACTGAAATGCTTTAAATATGAACTTTGTGAACTGATTCAAATCCTGTAATTTTCACTGGGTTTGACTTCTTCCATGAGATTGAGTTTTATGGCTAACCTGGAGGGTTGAACTCCAACAAGGTCGTGCTAGAAGTTTGTTGCTTGGAATCTTTCCCACTTTCTCTTAGTTTGCTTCTTGAACGCCTTTCGATTCCAGCAATTCGTAATAGAATAGGTGAGGCACACTAAATCAAGAAAGTCTGTGGATTTACTTGTCTTCCTTTGACCCGTTTGGGAGTCAATCAAAAGAAGAAAAAGCAGATTTCAGAGAGAAAGTATGAGCAGAAATCAGTAGTCACTCTGCTACTTTTAAAGAGATTTTCTAAGTAAATAGAAAGAGAGTCAGTCTCTTGGAATTCTATTTCAGACAACGAATCCAATTTTTTTTATGTCTTCCAATATATATAAGTATCAGCTCAAATATTTATATTTCTCCTTTGAATTCCTCATAACAATCAAATCACTTCACTCAAATGCTACTAGATGTAAAACTCCCTTTATTTCAATTTTGTCTTATAGTTCTTTCTGTATTTTGAATTTGAGAGCAAAAAATTTGAAAACCAGGCGGAAACCTTCCCCCTCCCTGCCGTGAGCTTCAGTGGTACTAATACTAGTGATAATGGTAAAAAAAGATGATGATACTCTTCTCTGTGATGAGATCAGATGCTCTCTTATAAAGAGAATAATGGACCTGGTGGATGCGGTTCTTTACCTATAGTGGTCCTCTATGCCCTATGAAAGTCCGCAGCGGGTGGTACGGGACGTGTCTCAGAATGATGGTCGGAATTGGCAGCAACTTTTTAACTTATATAATCAAATCCTTAGTGAGGGTAGAGAGAGCCGATTCTTCAAATATGTGATTGAAGTAATGAGAGAGATCCAGAGAGGAGGGAAGGGGATGTAGCCTACCTTATCGAGCGTACTCTACTCTAATAGTCTTAAGGGATCACCCTTGTTTGTTAACCAAAAACAAAGAAAGTAGATCTAGCTAAACCTTGCAGTCGGAGAGAACTACCATAGGATGGATTCTTTAAAATCTAATCCTTCAGTTAGGGAGCTAGACCTATTGGATTACTCCCATATACTTGACTTTTATAAATCTTAGGGTGAAACCCCTTATCTCGACTTAGAGTAAATCGGGCATCAAGGATGAAAAATCCAAGCTCCTATACGCTGGATGATACTATAGCTAATAGCAGAAGCTCCAGAACTCCATTTAATCATACATATCAGACCATACAGACAATGAAGACGAAAGAGATATGACATCTGGATCGGATCGTCTGATGCCTATGATTAGGAAGGAATTCTAGACTTGCATACTCATCCTATATGTCTATCTGCTGCATCACCTGATCTTTTACTAGCTAATAGAAGAGGAATCACTCAAGTTAGGAGCCTGGACGAAGGTTGATGAATGATTTGGGATCAAATGGCATCAGGATTTCATTTCACACTATCCCAAAGGCAAAGATAAAGAACCCTTAATCAATCTAAGAGGCAACGAAGGATAATAATCCCCTCAACCAGGGGGAAGATCTAGTCCTATTCTTCTACATATACTATTCTTCTTAGGATGAGTACGTTGGATACACTAGAAGAGTAGAAGAGGAATGACTCTATTTATGCCTATATTTATGCATTTATGCCTTTAGTAGGTTAGGAAAGAGGAGCGACCCGGTCTCTCAATCTTAGGAGAGAGAAGAAAACTCACTTAGGAAGCTGGAAGCACAAGGAAGCAATTAGTCCCACCCAGGAAAGAAAGATCGGCAGAGCGGGCCAATCAATGAAAGGTTAGTCAAACTAACCGCTTTTCGCCACATGGGGGCTATGGGAATCGAACCGAATTTGGCCACGACCCCCATTTCTGTCTTGCCCAGTCATCTATCGCAAATTAGCCTTTTTATTATACAAAAAAATAAAGGTCGACCTTTCTTTACAAAGCTTATATTTTCCCCGAAAATCACGTTCGACTTTCATGGTGAAGCATACGGCTTGAGACACACATTTCTTGATCGGTTGGGTTCCCACCTTGTTGTACCGAGGGAATCCCTTCAACGACCTCATCTCTATTATTTATTATATGATGATTGGTTGATTGTGATTGATTCTTTCTTTCTACAAAAAGTCTACGAGAGAAATTGGACCTCCGCCCGAAGAGCGCTTCCCTGGATTAAAGGACAGAACTCCAGCACACTGATTGAGCTAGAGAACTCCTATTTAAGTAAGGCTAGCTATAAACAAAGCAAACAATAGATTCATGGTTGATACCAGTTGACAGAAATTGGCCAGTTTCCGATAGTTGACCGATAAAGCTCGATCGATTGATCCATAAGAGTGGTAAGAGGGGATATTTACAAGGAGGGGAAGCGGTATCGAACAAGAAGAGCTGGAAGGGAAGCTCACTCTATAGCGGTAGGAATGTCCTTCTCAAGGGAAGGATCTTTATTTACAGAAAAGAAGACAGGGATAAGCGCCCTATCCACCAACCAGTAACTGCAAAGAAAAAGTGAGATGATCCATCATAACGAGAATTTCCATTTTCATTACCAGAAGAAATAAAGATGCGCTAGATTTTGGGGATATAGACTAGGAAACTACTATTGGCTAATGGAATCAATGATTCTAGCTCTATTATATATTCTAAAAGAAATCATCATAGCAAATGATTCTTTATCTAATGAGATTCACACTCAAAAAACCAGGAAAGACCAATCACCAATACCAGTTAAATCGGAAAAGAGATGGCCTAGGGGAGTGAGGTGAGAAGTCATTTTTCGAAAGGTTTTCTTGTTTGAGTGGCTCAATTGACTATGAATATTGACAGTGAATCGTCGACGATGGTATAGATTCGATTCAGACAAGACGATAACTATTTTATATTAAGATAAGGCAATCTAGGCAACAGGATATGAGACAGGAAGGGGATAAGACTAGCTAAGGGTAGTTTGACTTCAAATGTGAACAAAGGTTATGTTCTATTTCCTAATATAAGATAAGAATGTGGCTCAATTTTGTATGAAGATCCCCATTTAGTAGGGAGGATGCATGAGGAAGCATGGCATTGAATCCGCTCCTGGTACAAGGTTTCAAAGGCCTAGGGATTCAATAAGAGTGATATCCAGGTCCAGGTGCTGAGAATCTGCTCTTTGACACATAAAATAGCTAGATAATCAATGTATCCCAGGCCAAGATGGAGGCAAATACCCTCTTTCTCTTACCGCTCTTCTTGTTCGAGAATCAGCTTCGTATGAAGTGAAGGAGCCCTTGCAGCGAATAACTTCTTACAATGCATAAGGGAATACCACTTGATCAATTAAATAAACTTACATAGTTGATGCATCGAACACCATAGTTCAAATTTTTTGCATGAGACAGGGAAGAACTCAGAGCAATTGAATCAGAATCAATCCCTTGTAAAATACAATTCTTTCCTCTCTCTAGCCTTCAACCGATGATCTTGTATTGATACAGAAGAAGAGCGTACTATAATATTCTTTCTCAATGGAGAATGAGGCGATTCGCATGAGGAGGAAGAACAAAGCAATAATGAAAGAAGTCAAGCTGCTTTCTTCTCTCCTTGCAGTCGAGCCTATAGCCTATTACTAACCTTGTTAATCCTTATAGAATGAATTCAAGGTTTACACTTTAGTCTTCAGTAGGAGTAGAAGTGGATTCCCTTCCAAAGAACAAGGAATCCTTGATGCTTCTCAAATGTCTTGAAGAATGTTCTCCTTGATGTGAGGTAAATGTGAGGGAAAGAAAGAAGTGAAGGGCTAAGTCAGTTCACAGTTAAACTCTAAGAGGGGATTCTTAATTCCACTCTGATCCTAGTTAGTAGAGTATCTTGAAAGCAATCTACCTTTAGCTAATAGCTAGATTAGTTCTCCCCAATACTGATTAGTTGGTCGAGCACCTTGTCCCCTATGCCTTCGATCAGAACTGGCAACTTAACATCTTCCCCCTAGCAAGAGGATGTGTGTTATCCAGCAAGCAGATGCGTGTGCTAATGCTTGTTAGAATTAGCGCGGCTGCTCCTGTAGCCCATCTAACAAGCGAGAAAACGGATGTGTGTGTTAACGCTTGTTATAATTAGTGTGGCTGCTTTACCTAACGCGCAACGAATTTCCTATATAAGCATCAACCAATCATCTATAAGCAATGTTGGCTTTCGAGACCCTTACCATATCAACCAATCATCTATAAGCAACGTTGGCTTTCTCATTAATAATGTGCGCTCAGTCCGTTTCTTGTTCTCTTCGTAAGGGCTTTCACGCTAGCGCGCCTTGTCTATAATGTTGTTTCTTGTTTAGTAGGGAAAATAAGAAGCTTTAAAAGAAGCCCTTGGAATTCACTAAAAATGATGGGACTCTTTTTGACTATATCACAAATCGGATTTGTCTCCGGAAACTCATTCAATAGTCCAATATTTTTCCATTGTGAAAGAGAAAGCAGTACAAGCTGATACTGGAAGGTCCAAATCCACATCTCATAGGAGGGCTCAATCCATAGCATAGTGAACTAGGAGGAAAAAAGCATGTATCCAGAATAGAAGAAAGCCAAAGGATGAAACGCCTTCTTAGAACAGCCTTTACTATTGGGTGGGACTAGCGAGGAGATGGTACTCAAATTCAATCCCAAAGCGCGACTATGACTCTTGATGAATTAAAAGACAAAGAAAGCCATTAGTTGTCGAATCTCAGTCTTTTGACTCCTAGTGGAAAGAAGGAAAGTCGTTGTTTAGGCCGCTGATCAAGCTATTGTCAACCCCTCGCAAGGCTTACGAGCAATCAAGAATGAATAAAATGAGATAAGGGAAAGTATCACTACCCCTTATCCACTAACTTCACAGATGGGTTGAAAAAGACGAAAGGGATGAAGGAGCTGTGTACGATTGGGTAGGTTTGGTAGGTTAATCACCAAGCGAGTAGTAAAGTGAATAGGAAGTGGGTCTTTACATCCTTTTTGTTTTCTTTCTTTGGCGTAAGGATTTGAGTGAGGAACTTTACTTGGAGGCAAATAGGGGTTTCACCTAGACTATATTGAGCTAGCTCTTTAAAGGGAATTATATAGAGGTTTACGACTTCTTAGTTTTAAGCACGACATGGTTTTACCCAAGCCTCTCAAATGATCCCCTAGTAAAAAATGAACTGTTTAATTTGTGCCCCATCATAAGTAGGTCCTTGAGGATCTCCACTAAAATAAAATCTATTTAATCCATGGAGAACTCTCCTATGGAACTTTCAGGCTAGCTAAACCCTTGTTTCTCCACCTTAAAGATTGCCTTAGAGATGGATTGTTAATATCGGAGCACGTTCGAGATAGGCAGGTCAGTTGGGCATCACATACGAATTGCCAACACATCCCATAGTTTTGAAGGGGGAGATGCCCGGTTCCTACTAACAGAACACAAAAATTCTTTATTGAAAAGGAACTATGAAAGCATACATTTGGGGGTTCGTCTTCTCCTTTATTTAGTGAAGGCAGACATCCCTCCTATTAGATGCGATCAGAACTCTATGTTCCTCTGGGAAGCGGGACTGTGATTAGAGATCCCTTTGTACTTATATGGGTATATTAAAGTACGGTTTAGATTGTAACCGCTCACGAACGAGTTCTTTTGCTTTGATTTCATGAAAAGCTGGGATACCCAGTTCTGGTACCATACCAACCATACATATATAGGATACCGCTACCGCCATGCTTGAATCCCATTTGATACGATAGAATGTGCTCCTCCAACAGCAAAAGGAAAAGACAGATCTCATATCTTTACTGAATATGCCTTTCGAGTGGTTTTGGATTCTCACTCAAGAGATATGAACTGAGAGCTATGCTAGCTCCGACTGATGTACGTAACTATTTTACACACTAGACTCTACTTCTTGTCCTTTCGATTAACCTACTTCAAATTCCCCATTTAACTACTCCTTTTCGATTAGGATATGTAATGACAGAGCTACATGTATACTCTTGAATGAGAGGGGCATCTCTTTACTTCGTAACCTTTCCTCCTGCTTCTTGAACTCCAACGGGATATGGAAAAGGAACACCTATAGGTGATGGCTTTTGATCTTGACCTGGAAAGGTGCGGATCTTGTTCCCTGGTACTTATATATATTGACGACATCCCTTCCAGTATTCTATCACCTATAGGGAGGAGGAGTCAAAGGTATTTCACTCTTTTTACGGCATTTGAAAAAATCTGCTATTACTTATTTTAAAGACTTTATTTTTGCAAGGAATGGTTAGGACAGAGCATAGCCCCTTCCCCTTGGAAGGAGGAGTCGAGTTCAAGGCATAAATAGTTGTCCTCTCCCTCACCCAACTCATCGTAGTGTATAACACACTAAAAGATCTATTAGGGCCGGGATGAGAGGAATCAATCCGCCTTGCCTATCGATTATCGGAGAAGGTCTTGACCTCCGCTCCGAGCCTTCCCAAAGGCTATGTGAAACTCTATAGAGGGAATCCCTCTCCCTAACTGATCCGGATAGGCAATAATGAATGTTCGAGTCATATTTTGGGATCTAGACCAGAACATGAGTTGGAAGGCTCTTCCTGAGTTCTCGATTACTTTCCCAACTAGACGAGATTAGTTGAATGAACAAACCAGAAGAAGGCATAGTGATCACTAACACAAGAATAGAGATTTCATTTCCTAGATTAAAGAATAGATGATTGATACTCTCATAATCACGAGTTGATCCATTAGATATTCATGTTGGTTGAGCCCTCTCCAATGCTTATGTTTACCAGGGCGGTGGTACGTCCACCAGGTTCCAGAGGTCTCCGCTTGGTTTACTAATGCCCGACACTCAGGGTCCAGTGTTCTTAACCAAGTCTTGCCCTACAAATGAGTAACACACTAAGGCTTGCATCCAAAAATTATAAAGAAGAAATGTAACTGGGATAACCGGTACCTCCCGTTAAGGATAATGGTGGACGGTAATAGGTGGAGAGTCTATATACTGGATTCCATTGTCATACATATCGAGAGCTCGAAGTGGGGGGTTAAGGGTCTTTATAAGGTCCAGCTCTGTTCCGTCTCTGTTTGAAGGGAGTGGACTCAGAAGAGACCAAAGGCCAAGTAGATGCAACCTTAGGATACAACGTGTTCAGGATAGGAGAAAGATCTGAGGGGAGAGAGCAGGGGGCAGAAAGACCTTCTACTTCTATTGCATCAACAGATGATTCAATTGATATGAGTTTTAAGCCTTAGTCATCTATTCAATCAATTCAGCCTTACGACTGTTCGTTAATCCATTATTTTATTTGTTGCACAGTTCAGGGAAGGTTTCTTCCTATCAGTTTTATGAAATATCGAGTTACCTGCTAATTCATCTGCACAACGCTTATTCACCATCAGGAAAGACCAGAAATCTTGTAAGAAGGGTCAGTTAAGAGGCAACTAACATGCTAACAGCAACCTATTATGATTCACGTGGAAAAGAGCATGTTCTCTTAGTCCCACATCTCATTACTGAACACTTGCTACCGTGGCCTAAATATTACGCACCTTCTATGAGGATATCCGGGAACGTGCTAATTTATAAAAGACCGGGATTTGAAGCAAAGGAGTAAATATTCTTGTCCCCTTTTTTATGTGTGATTGGCTTCTCCCTATTATATAAGTCAGCCTCTTCTCTGATGGAGAGATCGAAGTCGTAGTGAGAATGTGCAATTCTCTTCCCAACATGTTTCATTAGCTGTTGGAGAAAGAAAGAGTATGGTGTGGTCTCTCAATAGACTCAATTAGGTAGTCCCCTTTTTTAGGGCCTCTTAGTCGAGCTCTTTTATTAATAGATCTGGCCCCAAAAGCATAGGGGGTACCTTTATATCAACTTTCAGTACAGGGCAGCTATCCATAGCCTACATAACAACAACCCAAACTACCCATATTTATTAGTGTTAATAACAATAGCAGAGCCCCCTATTCTAAGGGCTCCGAGAGAGCTACTACTAACAGCTGAAAGTGAGAAAGAGCCAGAAGTGATAGTCGCCTGAGTCTTGATTGGGACTTTTACCCTAGTTTGTCCAATCAGCAACCGACACCACATATGGAGTTGTAAGAAATGAAGGGCAATCTTGACCCCTCTAGTTAGGGGTCAAGAACAAAGGGAATGAAGGATCCGTAGGAAAATCTATACTTATATAAATTAATGCGCGAGCACGGACGCAAAAGCAAAAGAACCCCTAAACAAGCAATGGATTGAGTGCACGTTATTAGCGTGAAATCCAACAAGTAATGGTAAGGGGATTGAAAGCCATTGCGCGTTAGGAGCTAACACGCTACTGTTTTCTCGCTAGCGGCATGTTATGGTGAATAAAGCAGCTGTTTTCTTGCTTGAAAGCGTTACCGCATCTGTTTTCTTACTGGAATGGAACCAGGCCGATATGCTTAAAGGGATTAAATCTCCCTCAACCCTTAAGGAAGGTTGATTCCCTTTCCATGACCTTATCTATATGGATGGAGATAGTGACTCTCTCCCTCCATGCCTGAAGTTATTACCTTACTTACCTTATGTATGGTAGATAGATACTAAGGGGCCTGCATGAGATCTCGTTACAAGACCGTTGCGATAGGAGTGGACCCTACCTATTCCTATTTTTATCCCAAGATTGGACGTTATTTCTCTTATTCTTCTTTACTTTTGGAGTAGAGCTAAAGTTTTCTTCCTTTACTTTAATAAAGCCTCATAGCTTGGTTTCTTTTGAGTTTTATCTTTCTTTGGTTATATCAAGTAAAGACAGATAATAATGTCATTATATCCCTCATTTGTTTCTAGGTGAAGAAAGAATCTCTCTTAGGGCTAGGACTTCCTTAGAGTGGTGGTAGTTGAGTAAGGGTAGTGCAGCGAAGTTCCTCCTATCTATAGATAGGGACTCGTATAAGGTCTAAGGGTTGCCTTTGGTTTCTCTTTCCTATTGGATGTAGCTCCTCTTTCTATGGTTAGAGGATGATGGATTAAATTAGAACCCATTATATCGAGTTCCTGTAGCTCTGTAGCTAGTTTTGACTTCCTATCTGAGTGGCTATTAGCTCGTAGATCTCTTCTTGTAGCTTGGTAGCTAGTGTTTAGGTTGTTATAGAGGATCAGATGAGAAGAACCTTATAGCTTATGGGCACGGTCTTATCCTCTTTCATCTTTGCATCTTCATTTTGTTTAAGATAGAAGATCCAGGATTAGCTAGCGATAAGAATAAAAACCTTCCTTTAGTAAGTAGTATAGTGAGTCCTTCCATCTATGTAGTTGGATGTAAGCCTGGTGGGTTTGGTAATGAACTACCTGAGGCAATCTCTTTATATTACAGTGACCTTTCCCCTTATTGGTTATCCAATTGCTTCCCCCGATTATATACACACTAGGTTGGGCTCCTGATCTTCTTTTTCTACCTAATAATAGAAGATCCCATAAGGATAAGGCTTTCTCTCCCCCTTGTATGGCAGCTGATACCCTGCAACTCTATTGATGACACCTTCTGGGTTATAGAATGAGGCATTTCTTTTATAATTTAAAATTGATAAGGGCTCACTTTTATCAAGAGTAATGTTGAGGCCATATTAGGAGTACCTTTGAGACTGCAACGTCACCAGGACAAATGGGTCTAACATTATGACTCGAACGGTTGCAATGTTGGAGGTTGGTTCTGGTTCGAATTCTCAAAAAGTATGAAGAAGTACTGGAAGAGGATATATATGGGCTATGTCTATTCTAGTCAAGATGAAGATGTCGTTGTGGCGTTCTTAGCATGAGATTCTTCCATGAAAAGGTAATCTATATCAATGTAAAGTCCCTGTAGATGCTCTGTGTCCTAGGTGTGGTAAGGATGCTGAGACTACCATTCATGTGTTTTTTTGAATGTGATCATGCAAAGAAAATGTGGTCTCTCACCCAACTTTGTTCAGTTCTTACAACATGGAAGGAGCCTAGTTTTTGTGACTTCATGGAACATGCCAGTTAGATGCTATCCAAAATGGAAATGGATCCATTTTGGTACATTGTTTGGGCATGATCGCAATTGAATAGTTCATGATCAGATTTCTCAAGATGCGGTAACCTCCTTTGAGTGTACCATGCGGCTGTATGAAGAGTTCTATAAAGCTAATAAGCCAAATGGGAAGTCTCCTAGAGCGGTGCAACAACAATGGATTCCTCCACCTAGTGGCCTCTTTAGTAATGGGGTCTTTATGGTGCTTTTTTCACCCGAAAGTAGAGTTGGTGGCGCTGGAGTTGTGTTACGAAATTACAAAAGGGAATTTGTGGTGGTCAAAGCCATTCCTCTAGCCGGCGTTTCCTCTCCAAGAGATTTTGAGATTTTGGAAATCTCGTGCAGGTTGAAGAACGCATTATATATGGTTAGGCACCTCGGTGGAATGGAATCTCTCTCTCTACCCTTTTATTCATGGGACGGTGGGTCATAAGCTAAGTTAAACATGACTATTGATAGGGAAAAGCCGTATCATAGGGATAGGGGTGAGCTTCCCCCAGGCCTGACTCTTACTGATGAACCTTACCCACTTGCTACATTGTAAGGAAATTCAAGTAATTCGACAGCAGAAAAAGAGCGTCATTCGCGCTCCGTTCTGATTTCTATATTGATTCGGATCTCGATCTTCTCTTTGTTCGGCAGATTCATTATATGAAACAAACATATTAAGAAAGCAAGCCAACAACGGCTAGGCTAGCCGATTGTACTCTTTCTTAATTAGACCAACCCAAACATAATATGAGTGGGGTGGGGCTTAAAACCGGGCCCTTCTGAGAAAACGTAAAAGGAACTTCTTGAATAGCAGATAAGGGCAACCGATCCAACCTTCGACTTGGGATAGCTTAATTGGTAAAGTGCGGGTCTTCTCGTCCGGAAGATCTACTAGTTGATGGTTCGACTCGAATAAACACTAGAAAGAGTTGAGCGCAAAGAATGACTTATTTGAAGAAGGCTCGCGAGGCCGAAACAAAACAATAGCTGCTATCAAATAAGAGGTTCTAACCAGCCTCGATGAAACTGGAGTTAGTAGAGTCAGCCCAATCTCCCACGGCCGATGTTGAATTTGGATCTCATAAATTAGTCCATTTAGTTGCTTTGTTGCCTTCAACTAGCAGATTGTTACCCCGAAACATAGGACTTTTATATCAATTCCTGTCGAAAATCCCCATCACCCCCCTTCCCACAACAGGCGTGAATGATTCACCAACGTGTCTTTCGGAACCTTATACAATGTTTAAGATTCATCCAGTGGGCATTTATTTCTCCCTTAAGCCCTATTCGGGCCTCTCGACGATGCATCTGGACTGAGAACGGAGCTTTAAATTAGGTGGTTAGACTCCTTATTTCGTCATCCGACTCGACTCGTATAAGATTTGAAAGACGAGTCCTAATTACCTTTTCTAGCTTCATAACTAGTCAGGGAATAGAATGTTTTCCCCAGGATCGAGTGCCTGTCTCGTCAGCCACTATTCCTTTATTTATGGTTCCCCCAAAAGAAGCTCAACCACTAGACTAAAGAGACAACTTCTTTGTGCCAATAGCAGGGAATGTAGGGTATCCCCTTGCACTAAACTAATAGGAAAGAGGAGTAACCGCGAAATGTGTGACTCTTTTAAGCCCTTACTTAGGTATGCCCCGGATATTTCATAAAAAAGGAAATCCACCTCTCGTAGTGGTTGTCGCTTCCCAGGAAGATAGCGCTGACGGCCTAGATCTGAACCCCTTTAGATCCAGGTTCATCCGGCTGCACTATATAGGAAGAGTACCTGTCCCAAATACCGGATCTGGATGAGGGAAGACTCATTTCCACCTTGTGGGGCTGCATCAGAAGGCGAATCTATTATTCCCCCTACGCCTTCTTTAGTACGACACCCAATGATCTTTTCCTTGAATATCGGGATTCTAAAGGATACTTCATTCCAGATGACCTAGATCTAGAAAAACGAAGCTTCCAAAAAATGTGTATGGATCGTGCACCCTGAGCACTGTAGAAACTCTTGTTACTTACAAGCATATAAAAGGGATTTAGTACACAAAGCAAGGGATGTTCCTGGAGTACAAGGTTGTTCGCTTAGAAAAAGTGATCGGAGATATAAATTTCTATTGATCTGCAATCTTATTGAACATGCACGGAGAGTGGAAAAGCTACCTCTTCAAAGATTTCAATGAAAACCCAGTAAGAGAACGGATGTGCTAACGCCTCTAGAAAAAAAATGGATGCTTTACCTAATTCTTGAAAGCGAGAAAATGGAAGCCTTCCCATCTAATGAGCCGTTGCTTGTTCTATCTAGTCTTTCGCGCCTTGTTGTCAGGGTGTTGAATTTGTGCTAGTGTGTTGTTATGAAGATTGTGCAAACAATGCAACACCACCATTGCTTTCTTAAAAAAGAGTGGCTTTCGCTAACGTGTGCTCAATTCATTGCTTGTTGGGTAGGGGCAGAGGAAGAAGTAATTCAAATGGGTGAGGACTGAACCCCCGGATGGCATCTGATTCTGCCCGCAGACTAGGCCATATAGAATGATTGACGAAACCGCGTTACCGAAAATCACGAGAAAGGGAGTTCCCTTCTTTACTGAGTAGGGGTCTCGGAGGTCTTGGTTCGAATCCAAGTCGTGACGATGGAAAGGGTTGGTATTCTCATCAAGGTTTATCCAGCCAATTGACATTAATATTTTTCTGTATAGCCACCCGTATCTTTGAAGAGTAGGGGAAGTTTAAGAATATGTGATTATGGATTTCCTCCCCATTACAGAAGGCACACCATTCATTCTTCCTTTTTGATGCCAAAAATAACCAGCCTATCCTCTGTACTGAGCCTTTAGCTAATACCAACTCCTAGCTACCTTCGCTACTAGATACCAGATCTTCCTTAGAGGCTAGATACCTTGTTGTCTTGGTTACTTGCTCCAGCCCCTACTTAGGCATTTCATTTAGCAGCTTCACTACAGGGGAGGGAAAGATAGTACAACCAGTGATGTAATTATGCTTTTAGGGGAACCCCATTGATGATGGATCTCTAAATGAAAGAGGAATTCAAAATGGGATTAAAGGAAAAGCTCCTACCAACCCTAGATACTAGATAAAACCACTTATAGATCTTATCCCAAACTCATAGATACCATAACTACTGGACTGATAGCTACTCTAGATAACAGAGTAAATACCTAAAGGGTCAAAGCTACAACAACACTAATAGATCTCTTACCAGCTAGCTACAGATTGACTAGGAGATACCTGCTAACCTAAAAGAACACACTAGAGCTCAGAGCTTACAGATCATATCTCTTAAAACCTAGCCCAACAGCTGCCAGCTCATAGCTTCCAACAATGCCAACTAATAGCTAAATAGCTTACTAGCTTCCTGAGCTAATAGAAAATAGTTCAAAGATCAGAGCTAACATAGATGCCATAGATACCTGAGCTCTTGCCGCAGAGACCAAATCAGTACTTGAAAAAGAACTTCAGATACTAAATACTCCTAGCTTCATACTTGATATAGACCTTTGAACTGAAACAGAGGGTTAACAACTACTTACTTGTCCAAAACCTAGGTGATTATATTATACCTTCGGCATGAAACAACTCTTGCTATGGGGAAACTAACTTGGGAATTGATTGAATGGAATTTTCTTGAGCAACAGATACAAATGAGTTACCACTTGACCCGGCTCCTAACCCTTCGAACTGAAGCGTCATCACTCAACAAGAAACGAATTGAGTGCACGTTAGCGCATCCTCTTGCTGGGGAGATTCTTTGTTTATGTCAGTCACACTAAGTGGGCAGGTCTCTGGGCGGTGGCTTGTGTAGTGATCTAGCAAGAGCTCTTTCAACCTCCACTTGATTATTCAATGAATGAATACCTTCTTGATAAAGGGCATAGCGGGCGGGGGCTTCTTGATCCTCTTTAGACCTTCCCCATCTCTTCTCACACGTGGATTCTTCCACTTATAATCTTTATGGTCGTCGTCTGGATTCCTTCTGCTTTCATGCGTGCTGAGGCTGACGTTACTTGCATTACCAATTTCAATTGACGCTTCATCTGTTCAATATCAGCATCTATCTCTTCTGTGGTGGGCCTGTTTGTTGGAATTCCTGAAGAGATCATGGCAACTTCTAGTAAATCTTTCTCATGAACTAGCTTTTGAGTGGTTTCCTGCCCTTCATGATCCTGTTTCTGAAGCCAGGTGTTTAAGGAAATGGTTTTCTAAGGAGGATTATAGTGACATTTCCTATTGCTTAGGGGCCCCTTACCTCCCCAAGATGGGAGCGGATGATGTTCCCTTTGGGCATGTGACAGATATGGCTGGGGACTGATCATTCCAGGTCGCTTTTTCAATGGAAAGTGCTTCTCTGTCTCTTGAGGAGTTGAAGGGACATGTTTAATAATGTTGTCCACTGGAACCCATTCCCATGGTTTTTTTTCCTTCGTATTTACTGAGGTTATCATGGATATTTAAGGAAAATATTATTCCTCCTTAATCTTTAGTTGAACACGAGTTCGCGAAGGTGTAATGAGTTGGGATGGACCTTTCCTACTTCGGGATTTGTTACCAGAGGATGCCGCTTCATCAGCTTTGCGCTCATGTGAAATGATGAAATCCCGATAGTATACCCTTCTCTGCTTCATGAATTGCCGCTCCATATACTCTTGCATTTCGATCATGCGATAGATTTGGTCAGGGTCTTATGGAGTTGATTCTTCCACTAACTTGCAAGGTATAAAGTTGAATACTGAAGCTGTGGTAACTTCTGTGAGTAGACGCATCACGGGGCCCTGCCTAGTGGGAGGGTCAGTGGACCACTATGGATGAGGTATCATTGGAGGTGGATCTAGAGACCCTTCTCAGGTAAAGGACAAGATAATCAAAATTTCCTGAGGGGTCTCTGAGAAGCAAGGCTTCAGTATCATCGAGCCGATCCATTTCCTGCAATTTCTGCAGAGTGATTTCCTTCCTCTTAGTCTTGAACTCTCATGCCTTTTCTAACTAGATCTCATTTTAAGTTTACTTAGGTTGCGACTAAAATTCCTATTCTAACTTCAGGTGTGAATAGTAAGCTGGCTGATCATATAGCATTCTGACTTGTCATCTCCCTCCTGAAAGGGCAAGTGAACCGGAGTGCCCGGTGGGCTGAGAAGGGTCGCATCCTGCGTGAGGACTCTAGTATAGTGTAACTAACTGCTGAGGTTTTTCCTTTTCTTCTTTAGGAGACCCTTTCCTTTTCCTTATGAGAGAGGTACATTCTTTCTTTCTTCATGGGATAGTGTTGGTTTTCAGCATTGTCATTTGGTTTTGCTCGGTGCTTTCTCCTCTCCTATGGCCTCATGGCCTAAATCAGGTCTTGGTTGTCAACTTTTTAGGTCTTCGGCCCTGTTGATGTAGTTTCAGGGTCCTTCTCTAGCATGTTTATGAAGTAATATGATATATTAGAGAGGCGGTAGATCTTATCTAGAGCTCAAAGGATAGGTAAGGAGTCGGTTATGGAAGAATTGAAGTCTCTATGCCCTACCCCAAATGTTCGATTTAGAGCGGTATTGACACTATTCCTCTTCTTCTCTTCTAATCATAAGCAGAAGTACGATAGTGTGCCTGCCAATCTGCTCTAAAGCTTAAGAAATATGAAATAAATAGGGTATACCAACTAATACAATATGTTTTAGGTAGTGCGGCTATAGCAAAGATTCAGTGGGCGGGTTCACTTGAACTAAAGTGCCAGGGAGTGGGTCGGCTACTCACTTCAGGATCTAGATTAGGCTGCCCTCATATCCCATGCCCTTCCAATAGTTAGTACCAATCTTCTTGATTCAACCATCATATTAGACTCCTCAATCATTCCAACCATTGGTCGAGTTCACCAAGAGTGAATGGTCTAATTTTTGTTTGATATTGACCTTTGATTGATCTTTCTTCTCTTACGAGTATGTATAGAAAGAGTCAATAAAGGATGCATTACACAGATTCGAAATGATGATGGAGAAAAGAAAAGGGGTCCAAAGCACCAAAACTAGAGGTCAGATTTGGTAGTCTTCAAATTTCTTGCACACTAAAAGCGTGAATCGAATGTGGAGTGATCCCGTCATCATCGAAATAGTATCCATACAGAGTGGTTTTCTGTAGTCAATCACAGGGCACCTGTAGTCAATCAGAGAAGTGAACCTGTATGTCACTCAGAGTGGTACCTTACCATATGTGAAGAATGTATCCACAGTCCATCAATTAGAATATGTGAGAAGTGCACCTGAAGTCAATCATTTAGTTAGAATCTTTCTGAATTTAGTGGGTTTAGTTGGGATCTCGATTGGTGGTTCTTAAGCACCAAAAGTCTCGTGAATCAAAAGGCCAGACTAGGTGATGAGAATGGAGATAGGGAAGGCCAGAGACGAGGAGATCAGATGCAAAGAAAGGACTTACCCCGAGCTTAGGCGTCGGTCAACACAAAGTGTTCCAACCCTACAACTTAGCTGAGTACGATATGTTGGGACTTTTCCAGAGTCTTCTAAGACGTGGTCATAGGATCTATAAAGATCATTCATTTTGGGCCACCTCTCACCTCATCCTTGAAATAGTTATCGTACGGAGTCTCTCTGTGCCTGAACTGAATCTAATAGCTAGAGGGGTGAGGGTTGGGGGAACTCTCACTAACCTGGCGTTCGAACCGGCGGCTTATGTGCGACCTATGGCCCACGCCTCCTATTTTTTTAGGGCGGGCGGCGTGAACTCTGATTCGATCCTGGCGAGGGGAAGAACCAACAAAATTGACTTTCCATAGATAGCTTAGATGTCGAGTGTGGCTTCATCTATGTTGTATGGTGAACGGATGAGTGGGACGTTTCCTCATTTGTTCCATTTGCTCATCCTTTTGGGGCGGTACAGGAGGTACGTCATACATGGATAAGTGAGCGTACCTGTTTGGATCCCGCTGAAGATCCAGTTGGTGAGCCGCTTTTATCTCTTATTTGGGGCGACCATGCATTCAATACAGATAAAAAGCCTATTACTTTGGCTCTAGAGAACATACATGGAATTGGAGGTAGCATTCTACCGATGTCAAGTCATAGACTGGGGGAAGTGATCTATAGTAACCCGAATTGGACAAACTGCTTGAGAATTAGAGGTCAGGTCTCCCCGAAGATCCAGGTAACAGGGATGCATAGTGCGACACAAGGGCAGCCGGTCATCTCGGTCAACAACGTGCAGCTATCATTCCTTCCTTCTCCCTCCCTTCCCCTAATATCTATGACCATATTATTTTAACTTTTCGTATTTCGTTCATTCCATCGGGGACTGAGGGGGAGGTGTGATATCTCGTACGATGTCTATTCAGTACCATGGCACTCGCTCGTTTTAGGTATTTCTCCTACCTGGCCTAAGGGGGAAGATGGAGTGGTTTATCCCAAGATACCGCATTAGAACGGGGAAAGGGGGAGGAACTGGGCTGCTCTCAATTTCAACGGAGGCCGGGAGTGAGGGGGCAAAAGAAAGGGGAAACAAGACAGGGACGCATCCGCTACGCCAGCTATTTAAATCTATGTTTCCTCGGCATAGTAGCATCTCTTCTTATGGTCGTCTCTCTATGTCCTGCGTGGGTAGCTGCATATGATGCTACAACAGTTTATCATCTGTAGTTGCTATCGCTCCCGTAACTTCATGCTCAGGAGAAGCTCTAAAAATGGGGCTCTTTACTACTAGGCTGGTGGTTCACCAAGGACCCTTCCACATAGTATCTCGATCGACCGAGGGTGACTGATAAGTACTAGTGAAATTCTACCTCTGTTCTCATTGTCGGTTCCTCATTAGCTAGTTCCTCATATTTTGGGTCGAGTATCACAAGATAGGTTGCAATAGCCGGATCTGGAAATTGGGCTAAATCCAATTGTGTTCTTATGAAATTGATACTCCTATTTTCCTTTATCTAGTGCTACTCTTTTTTTAAATTTCACCCCTATATAAGATCTTAAATTGCCCGGATGGCCGTTAAAGCTTTTTCAAATTCCCTGGGTTTATAAAGAATGGAGGTAACCATCCGGAAGTATATTACAGAACTCATCTTCTATGCTTGGAAACTGTTAATAAGAATCTTAGATCAAACGATCCGGAACTGGATGGATAAACCATGTGTAGTATTCAAAGGGATTTCTCGTAGATATCGTATCTGCTGCTCCGTTCCCACTTCTTGTATCTCCTATAGCTTCTAGAATAAAATCCCCTGGTAGGCATCCATGGTGTACATTGGGTGGGAGATGATTTAGGTAACTGACTTGGTGCAACTACTAGGAAATCTATGTCTCTAGCTGGAAGCAGACCCAACCCATTCGGGAACCATATATAGCTTTGGCTCTACAGATGATAAAGGTCTTCTACCCGGTCTGACATAAATAACTAAATATGGGTGCCCATAGGAAGAAACAACCCTTTGCTTATGTTCATGCTGTAGGCTTTGCCAGCATATGATGCCTACATCCATAGCTACAGAACTAAAGAATACTCCAGGACGGATAAGATCATATGCTAATTCGGAACCCATAAATGTTGGAATATCCGCTTCATAATAATAAAGAGATAGAATTGGAATTGGAAAATCTGGTGGTAAGTCCATAAATGATGAGTCCTAAGAATGTGCAGAGACTGGTGGTATAACACCATAGACCTAATTGCAGAATATTCAGCTAAAGCTTCCCTAAATTTGATGATTCCTTTGCTTTATGAGTCCCAGGATGGGGCAAAAGTATGATTTGGATAATGCCATTGGTTCAAATGTACTAATAACTGACGAGCCAGAATGGGTGATTCCAGCAGAAAATAAAGAATATATATCGAGTCCAGAATCTTTAGCTTCATTATAAACTCTAGTACTACCATATAGTAAGTAATAGACTAGCTACTGGGACAGTAGTTGGGATCCAGAGATGCCATAGTTTTAGCGTGAATAGCCGGATTATCTGCGCCTCTATACTATGTTGGATTTGGTGCTCAACCAGATGATGATACAATGGGAATATTCCATTCATTTCATTACCAAGGAAGACTCCTGATTTGTGTAAACTAGAGCTCTTTGATCTAACCGGCTGGTATCTATTATTTCTATTGAACACTACGGAATCCCTAAGTTATGCCGTAAAAAGCACCTTGGTAGACGCCTACGGCTACAACATCATCACCAGAACCATTCGCTTATTCCCCCTGGCAACGTAGAAGGCTATCGCTATCTTAGTTGGAGGTATTCTACCGGGTATTGGGATTTATGTAGTTGCAGCTATAGCGGCATCAACAGCACCATTATTAGATGCTTGAGAGTCATTCAACAAAGGTATGATTCCTAGTTCTCACCTATACCCTCCCTTGGATCTCATCCTTTCTTTCCTAAATCAGTACTAGCTTATTCTCTTAGTTGGTGCCATGATTGGTGTAGCTATCTGCACCAGATATAGAACCTTTACGGATGATGCTTTTGGTAGTTCATCAGGGAACATTGTGGTTAGTGGGCAACATTATCTTAGGTCTCATACTACGAATTTACCATATGTTGTTACTTATACTGTGGTTGTTACATATTCTAAACCTATAGCTTTAGCTAAATCTTCTGAACCCTAGCCACCAGTGTAACACCCCGAGATTTTATGAAAAATATTATTTTAATTTCATTAATTTCTTGTGTTGTATTCTACACCAAGATTACCTTGCGCTATACGCAACACCGTATTAGCTTGCAGTATACGCAACACTATTCTTGGACCGTGTTACACACAATTTTGATAATAGTTATTCTACGCAACATTGAGTATATATATATAAATATATATATATTAAATGTATAAATGAAATATGGTTGTATTCTGTTATACGAAACAACGAAGGATTCTTTCACAACACGCAACCCTGACTTGGCTTGCATTACATGCTATCGCGACCTTCCTCGATAGCGTGTGTTGTACGCAATACCGGGTTTTAATAAACAATGATATATTATTATAATATTGTCATTAACTAGCCGTTATGAATAGTATTAACTAAATTTTGAATTTTATAACATTATTATTCATCTTACACATTTTCTAGAACATGGTATAACAACAAAATAAATTTTTCGGGTAAAATAAGTATTTTTCAAAAAATGCAGTTTTGCCGCCTTTTGATGGCGCACCCACTTTAAATCTAGTTTTTTACATGTATATATGTTCAATTTGACAAAATAAAATTCTTTTTTTTGAATCAAGATGTAAAAATTTACATTAGATAAAGTTTTGATATTTTTCCGATAACTTTCATATTTTAATGAATAGTAAAAACACGCTATATTTTATTTAAAAAGAACTTTTTTCATCGTAATATCTTATGTGGTTAAATTATAATATTGAATGATTTTAAAGTATAAATAGAATATATTTTTACCATTTAATATAATTTATGTCATTATCATTGATTTTACCTTGAATTTGTAGGTTAAATCAATTCAATCTTTTGCAATGTTTTAAAGAGAAACCCATTTTCTTTCGACAACGGGATTAATTTTAATTTAATTTCTGAAACTTTTGTGTATTGAATTTGGAAAAATAGATTCCATATTTGGAATCAGTGGATCCAAATTATGTTAATAAGCTACTTTTTATTTTTGGGAATTATGAATAGTAACTACGGTAAATTTTATTTACCATAGTTAAAGGTAAATCGGGTAATTAAGGGTAAATATAATATTTTAAAATTACCCTAAAAAATGTAAAAATCCTATTTGATTACTAAAAGTTGACCCATATCAACTAAGGGTCGGATTAGATTCATTTAATTAAATTTTTTCAATGAAAATAATTTAATTATTATTAAAACCAAAGAATGTGACAACATGTCACTTTCTTAAATCTTATAAGTATAATTTTAATCTAGTGATAAACTTCATAAAACTTCGAAAATGAATAGTCTCAAGAAATCTAATACAATTATCTACATCATAGGAATTTATTTAGAATTTTTAGGGATTAAATAATTATCATTTATTATGACACAAAGATGATGCAGTAATTGTCTTATTAATGAAATATTGACATAATTGATGTTATAAATGCCCAAATAAATGTAATTTGAGACTTTTTATGACATACACTAGTTTTATAGGTTAATATGACATGTTATTGTTGATTTAAGTAACTTGGTTCGAACTTATCATTCTGTTATGAATTTCATAAAAATCATGTACCAAATAGTGTCAAAATTGACATAAATTAGTTTTTAAAACAAATATTATATTATTAATTGTTATTTTATTCCTAAAAATCTAAGGTTTGTCCAAATGAATTAGATAATGATATATATATTAATAATAAACAATTTGGGGTTCGTTTGGCATGTTATAGTAAGTGTATTAACCATATAGTGTAAGAAAACAAAAAGACACGGTAAAAGTTAAATTATTTAACTTAGAGTTAAATCTAATTGATAAGGTTAAAATAATAACCTAAAATTGTCTAAATCCTATTGGTTGATATGATTTCGACCCATCCCCACTTTAGCTTCGAAATAAGACCCTTTGGAACCATTATAAACCGATTTTTACTTTAATATAAAATAATATTTTGAGATATTCCTAAGGTGCCCCTCTCCTCCCTTATAAAAGGGCACCTCCTCCCTCTCTTCCTCACACAACTTTGAGCCTTAAAGCTCGGCCAAACCCTGCCAAATTCTCTTCTCCACTTCCCTAGAAACATCCTAGAGGTTCTGGTCTTCCTCAAAGACCAATTTTAGTGCCCTAAGAGGAGGTCTCAAAAAGGCGCTTCAAAGAAGAGGAGGTTCGGACACTTACGAACCAAATCGGACCTAAGGTAAGGGAAATATCACAATCTCATTTTTATCCGAGATTGTTTATACTTTGGTATTTACTGGGGTGTATTTTACCATCCAAATCCATGTTTCCTCAATATGTAATATTATTTCCATTCACCTACAATTGTTTAAATCCTATTTTACCCTTCGGTGAGTTTTTAGTAAAAGATATGAAAGGAATCTTTTTTCGTTTTTCATACGAGGCACTTTTTTGACTTTTATGACAAAAGTACGAGAAGAATGTTTTTCTTAACTTATACGGCATGAATGGATTTTTAAAACATTATTTCCAAGAAGCTTCCGTTACAAGTTTTCAAGTTTATTTTTAATCAACTTCTTTTAGTTTAAAATTGTATGACATGTTAAGAAAAGAAAAGTGTTTTTGAAGTAGAAAGGATATTTTCCTCAAGAATGAAGTTCAAGTGTTTTATCAAAATTATTTTCCATCTAAGATAATAAAGGTTTCTGTTTTTATCCCTATTATTACATTGATTTGATTATGTTGGGATGAAATTATTTTTATGAATTCATTTATCGTATATGAATTGTTTTATGATGTCATGATGTTTAAGATTCCCATTTTTATTACATGGGTTATGAAATGATGTATGGTTTATGATTTTGTGGCACAAATAATAATGGTATGATTATGAGATGGGTGGGACCTATATCTCCCTCCAATGCATTGGGTAAATATTTTATATCTCATGAGATAGACATGGCTGGAATGGTAGGTTATACCGGTTCAGTGAAACAGGACTGAAACGAGGGTGACTCGGTTCAGAAAGGGACTTTGTCCACTAAGATAGTCTTGGAAATAAGTCTTGACTAATAAGATATGATTCTATTTGATTATGTGTGTATGCCACAAAGTTTCATGTTTTAAGTTATGATTATTGGGATTATTTCACTACTATGATTTATACCATGTTATGAAATTATGCTCTCTTTTGCAGGTTAAGATTTCCAAAATGTTATGTTCTTATTAATATGATGTGATTGATATTCCTTTTGTTTACCCTTACTGAGCATTTGAGATCACCCTTTTATGTTTTCTTTTCCCCAGGATATAAAGAAAGGTTTTAGGTAAAAAAAGGGACGATCTTTATGGGAGATGTTGAAGATCTTTCACCACGTTTAGAAGATTATATTCCGAGTTTCCAAAGACACTAAACTATTACGGTCCTTGTGTGTGTGTTTTTGTTATGTACTAAGTATTCCGCAAAAGTAATGTAATGTCAATGTACGTCATGCTTCGGGTCTCTACAGTTGGTATCAGAGGAAAAGTTTAGTCAACCTTTGGAAACTAGGATGTGAAAACGTTAGTGAGATCCCTAGAGACATTTCTAAGGTATGTCTAGGGATGTCCCTAAGGATAAGTATACGTATAGGATATAGTCCTAGAACTATGGTAACAATATTATATTAAACCAAAGATGTTAGATATTGAAGTTACTCCCCCTTTATTATGATTTTTTCCTCTCACACTATTTTTTGGGTTTTAGAAAATGGCTGGAAACAAGATGATTCACGATAATGGAGGATATGATGGACAATGGAATGATATTATTCATGAGAAATCACATGAAATGGGATTTGGAAGTCCAAATATCATTATTATGCTGAATCAGCAATCTCATAATATGATAAATAAAGTAAAATTTGGTAAGTTTCCTGACTCTGCTAATAAGAGAAAGATGGAGTTTCATGATGATCATAGAGGAAAGAAAGTTAAATTTCCCCTATGTAAATCATGTGGGAAGAGGCATCAAGGAGAATGTTTCAAAGGAACTGGAAGATGCTTTGGGTGTGGAAAATAAGGACACAAATCCAGTAAGTGCAAAGGAAAAGGTTCAGTTAACACCAGGGATGAGGATAATGGTATTGCTACAACATCAACAATGGTTAAATGTTTTAAATGTGGAATGTACGGGCATTATGCAAACCAATGCCCTAAGGTAAAGTCTCATGAAGAGAATCAGTATGGTCGTATGGGTAGTATTTATGTTGATGATGATGAAGAGACTACAAATTATATTTGAGATGAAAGAATTGTTGAAGCTCGGTCAACGGTTTAAGAATGTAGTGGAATGATTACATGTTTATCATGTGTAATGTTGTATAAGTAATCTCATGGTACTATGGAATAAAGAGACATCTAAGGATTGTTACACTGTTGCCTTTCCTTGAGTTTTTAAAGTGTATGATTAATGGTACTAGTAACCATGAAATGTTATTCAGATATTTTTTGTAAAGTAGATGATATGCGCATAATGAAGGAATAATAAGATAATGAGGTATTTGATTGTATTCATGAGCTCATGACTGATATAAGGAGAAGGTTATATCATGGTTTGAGTATATAGATTTTTTGGATTTTGGTATGTGGAAAGAGTTAACTTTTAACTGTATTCATGTTTTCACTAAGGTTCAATGGGTATTCAAGAGAATACGTGATTAAGGACTTTGAATGTTTGGAATGTGACCAACAAGACATATCTTATGATATATGGGGATCAATGACAGTATTAAATCTCTGATAATCTTTTTCACTATATTATGAGAGTGGACTGAAGTATTATGGATAATCCTAAAGATTAGAATGGATTATGTTGGACATAAGTTAGTATTGTTTAAGGATAGAAGATTTTCGATATTATTTATGTGATGTTATAGTAATGTAGTTTTAGAAAAAGGACAACCTGCAGGACGGGCGACAGCCCATCGCGTCAGACAAGGCTGTGGGAATCGAACCCACAACCGAAGTACGACTGACCTTTATCACCTACCATTGGCCTATAGGAAGTCCCTGGTTAGTAGAAACTAGTTTTATTTTATTAAGCGGTATGATATATGAAGTATAAGTTCATTTTTTGGAACCATATACGATTAATCTAACCATAAGATGGACTTATAACTTTTGCTAACCTTTTGTTTGAAACAGATGGAATGACCCATCATTCTATCACATGATCTTTTAACACTTCATTTCTTTAAGAGATGAAGTGGAAACTGTTCAAAGCAGGAACAACAGTTAGATTGTACCAAAATCAAGTAAGTATTTATTCTAATTCAAAATTTTCAACTTTAGGGAAATGATATTGAAAACCAAAAATGTTGTCCTAGTGATCTTATATCCGATGAATCAGATGGTACCCTAGATCATCACAAATTTATGGCTTTGTGATTGTTGGCTTTTTCATAACCATGTCCTCTACCACTCTCCATCAGAACATGATGGTTAGATTTCTCTTCCATGTCCATATTTTCACCTATGTTCTCCTATGTGGATACCCAGTGATTAGTTAACATGGGTAACCATTACGTTTTATAATTTAGTTTTTAAATATAAGTTTTGGTATTCCTTTTTATGATGTGGGTTTCTATCAAAGAAACTTTCAAATAGTAAACCATTTATAACCCCGATGAATTTCGAGGGCGAAATTCATTTTAAGGGGGGTAGAATGTAACACGCTGAGATTTTATGAAAAATATTATTTTAATTTCATTAATGTCTAGTGTTGTATTCTACACCAAGATTACCTTGCGCTATACACAACACCGTATTAGCTTGCAGTATACGCAACACTATTCTTGGACCGTGTTACACACAATTTTGATAATAGTTATTCTACGCAACATTGAGTATATATATATATATATATATTAAATGTATAAATGAAATATGGTTGGATTCTGTTATATGAAACAACGAAGGATTCTTTCACAACATGCAACCCTGACTTGTCTTGCATTACACGTTATCGCGACCTTCCTCGATAGCGTGTGTTGTACGCAATACCGGGTTTTAATAAACAATGATATATTATTATAATATTGTCATGAACTAGCCGTTATGAATAGTATTAACTAAATTTTGAATTTTATAACATTATTATTCATCTTACACATTTTCTAGAACATGGTATAAGAACAAAATAAATTTTTCGGGTAAAATAAGTATTTTTCAAAAAATGCAGTTTTGCCGCCTTTTGATGGAGCACCCACTTTAAATCTAGTTTTTGACATGTTTATATGTTCAATTTGACAAAATAAAATTCTTTTTATTGAATAAAGATGTAAAAATTTACATTAGATAAAGTTTTTATATTTTTCCGATAACTTTTATATTTTAATGAATAGTAAAAACACGCTATATTTTAATTAAAAACAAATTTTTTCATCGTAATATCTTATGTGGTTAAATTATAATATTGAATGATTTTAAAGTATAAATAGAATATATTTTTACCATTTAATATAATTTATGTCATTATCATTGATTTTACCTTGAATTCGTAGGTTAAATCAATTCAATCTTTTGCAATGTTTTAAAGAAAAACTCATTTTCTTTCGACAATGGGATTAATTTTAATTTAATTTCTGCAACTTTTGTGAATTTAATTTGGAAAAATGGATTCCATATTTGGAATCAGTGGATCCAAATTATGTTAATAAGCTACTTTTTATTTTTGGGAATTATGAATAGTAACTACGGTAAATTTTATTTACCATAATTAAAGGTAAATCGGGTAATTAAGGGTAAATATAATATTTTAAAATTACCATAACAAATGTAAAAATCCTATTTTATTACTAAAAGTTGACCCATATCACATAAGGGTTGGATTATATTCATTTAATTAAATTTTTTCAATGAAAATAATTTAATTATTATTAAAACCAAAGAATGTGACAACATGTCACTTTCTTAAATATTATAAGTATAATTTTAATCTAGTGATAAACTTCATGAAACTTCGAACATGAATAGTCTCAAGAAATCTAATACAATTATCTACATCATAGGAATTTATTCAGAATTTTTAGGGATTAAATAATTATCATTTATTATGACACAAAGATGATGCAGTAATTGTCTTATTAATGAAATATTGACATAATTGATGTTATAAATGCCCAAATAAATGTAATTTGAGACTTTTTATGACTTACACTAGTTTTATAGGTTAATATGACATGTTATTGGTGATTTAAGTAACTTGGTTCGAACTTATCATTCTGTTATGAATTTCATAAAAATCATGTACCAAATAGTGTCAAAATTGACATAAATTAGTTTTTAAAAAAAATATTATATTATTAACTGTTATTTTATTCCTAAAAATCTAAGGTTCGTCCAAATGACTTAGATAAGGACATATATATTAATAATAAACAATTTGGGGTTCGTTTGGCATGTTATTGTAAGTGTATTAACCATATAGTGTAAGAAAACATAAAGACATGGTAAAAGTTAAATTATTTAACTTAGAGTTAAATCTAATTGATAAGGTTAAAATAATAACCTAAAATTGTCTAAATCCTATTGGTTGATAGGATTTCGACACATCCCCACTTTAACTTCGAAATAAGACCCTTTGGAACCATTATAAACTGATTTTTACTTTAATATAAAATAATATTTTGAGATATTCCTAAGGTGCCTCTCTCCTCCCTTATAAAAGGGCACCTCCTCCCTCTCTTCCTCACACAACTTTGAGCCTTCAAGCTCGGCAAAACCCTTCCAAATTCTCTTCTCCACTTCCCTAGAAAAATCCTAGAGGTTCTGGTCTTCCTCAAAGACCAATTTTAGTGCCCTAAGAGGAGGTCTCAAAAAGGCGCTTCAAAGAAGAGAAGGTTTGGACACTTACGAAGCAAATCGGACCTAAGGTAAGGGAAATATCACAATCTCATTTTTATCCGAGATTGTTTATACTTTGGTATTTACTGGGGTGTATTTTACCATCCAAATCCATGTTTCCTCAATATGTAATATTATTTCCATTCACCTACAATTGTTTAAATCCTATTTTACCCTTCGGCGAGTTTTTAGTAAAACATATGAAAGGAATCTTTTTTCATTTTTCCTACGAGGTACTTTTTTGACTTTTCTGACAAAAGTACGAGAAGAGTGTTTTTCTTAACTTATACGGCATGAATGGATTTTTAAAACATTATTTCCAAGAAGCTTCCTTTACATGTTTTCAAGTTTATTTTTAATCAACTTCTTTTAGTTTAAAATTGTATGACATGTTAAGAAAGGAAAAGTGTTTTTGAAGTAGAAAGGATATTTTCCTCAAGAATGAAGTTCAAGTGTTTTATCAAAATTATTTTCCATCTAAGATAATAAAGGGTTCTGTTTTTATCTCTATTATTACATTGATTTGATTATGTTGTGATGAAATTATTTTTATGAATTCATTTATCGTATATGAATTGTTTTATGATGTCATGATGTTTAAGATTCCCATTTTTATTACATGGGTTATGCAATGATGTATGGTTTATGATTTTGTGGCACACATAAGAATGGTATCGTTATGAGATGGGTGGGACCTATATCTCCCTCCAATTCATTGGGTAAAGATTTTATATCTCATGAGATAGACATGGCTGGAATGGTAGGTTATACCGGTTCAGTGAAACAGGACTGAAATGAGGGTGACTCGGTTCAGAAAGGGACTTTGTCCACTAAGATAGTCTTGGCAATAAGTCTTGACTAATAAGATATGATTCTCTATGATTATGTGTGTATGCCACAAAGTTTCATGTTTTAATTTATGATTATTGGGATTATTTCACTACTATGATTTATACCATGTTATGAAATTATGCTCTCTTTTGCAGGTTAAGATTTCCAAAATGTTATGTTCTTATTAATATGATGTGATTGATATTCCTTTTGTTTACCCTTACTGAGAATTTGAGCTCACCCTTTTATGTTTTCTTTTCCCCAGGATATAAAGAAAGGTTTTAGGTAAAAAAAAGGACGATCTTTATGGGAGATGTTGAATATCTTTCACCACGTTTAGAAGATTATATTCTGAGTTTCCAAAGACACTAAACTATTATGGTCCTTGTGTGTGTGTTTTTGTTATGTAATAAGTATTCCGCAAAAGTAATGTAATGTCAATGTACGTCAAGCTTCGGGTCTCTACAACCAGGAATTACCAATGCCATACGATAATGAATATATGAATACAAAGCTAAAGTATGCTTTATTACCAAGTACTGTAGTCGCATATGCTGCTGGTGATCTTGCTTCTGTTCTAGATGGAGTGTTTGTGGTTGTTCGTACTTGGTATTGGATGCTGCCATAGAATGTTCCACCGGAAGAAACCTTAGTGGATATTGGCAAGAATCGATAGCGAACCTATAGAAACAGCAGCGATAATACACCTGCGGTACCAGAGGTAGAGTCCCAAATGACTACATAAGAGAGAAGACAGAACCCCTAGTTCTTACAAGTTGAAGCCTAGTAATTTATTATTCTAGTGATGGTAGCTATCGTAGGTGCCACGGTATGAGTTTTATCTGGGTAGAATCTCTTCATAAGTAGAAGGCTTCATCGGGCCCATCCCAGCAGTCCCACAAAGTATGAATAAGCATAGCATATGTGTAAACACTCTAAATCACCAAACCGGAAAAAGAATAATTGTAAGAAGACTTGGTATGGAATCACTATAGTTATAGTTAAACCAGTAATGGTTCTAAGATCATTCTTACAGTAATATATGATGCTAACCTGTCGATGGGTGTTCCATTCCGGCTAGTACTCGGCTGGGCCAACTGTCCCTGGAAGACGATCTCTGGTGCCGCTGAAACCAGATGTTCTAAAGCTTCTTAGGGACCTTTGGAACCATAGAACATCCTGGATCTCACTCACAACCACTAGTGAACCTATTTTTTGGGGTGATTGGTAGACTTGGTTCTATTCCTCAAGCTGACGGGGGGTTTTGATGTCGACTATAGATGGAACCTATCTGTCATTTGTCAACTGGATACTGAGATGGTTACAAGATCTTTAGTAGAATGGCTATGTAGTAGACGACTGGTGGGGTTTTCATTATAACCAGATCTGGAATAAGAATTCATAGTATAGGCACCAGTTTGGCATGGGGGAATGGTGATTTAGTATCAGTAGGGGGCAAGGTGGCTTTGTTACCCATTCTGTTGGGAACCACAGATTTTTTGTACATCACATTCATGCATTTACAATTCCTCCAATACCAAATGATTCCTCTTTCAGGATATGAGCTGGTACTAGATCGATCTATTCGACATATGCTAGCACGGGAGTAAACCGAGAGATGGTAAGTGATTTATCTTTGATTATTACATACCCAAGTTCAGAAGAATCATAAGTAAGGTAGAAGATAAGTGAGTGATCATGAGTAGATTTTGGTATAGTAGTTATTCATCTATGACTATGAGTGGTGTTACGAAACATACAATACATCAGGAACTACATCTGAGGAACAAACAGAGTCTTAGTAGAACCAGATGGATCGGTTTATGAGCGTATGTGACTGGCTGTGTTGTTGGAGTTTATCCATGAGTTATGGATTTCGGTAATGGCATCAATTGCATCAAATTCAGGCTATTCTAACTAAGAAGCAGCGGATCATGTAGTAGACAAAGCCGGATATGAGGAAGGTGTAGCCTCCGATCGAGCATATTCATTGGGCTTTCATACCGGGTATAGAAGTGGGTAGTCTGGGACTATTAATTCATCTACTATTACAAGTGATCGTAGATCATCCAAGGTGCATTAGCAGCATTCTCATAAGACCTAGGCCCTACCCCTTTTTTCCATTTCTTTTGGCCCGAAGTACTTCGGGTGAGATGAACGGTGCTTCTTTTCAATTCATACTACTATATGGTTCCACATACGGTCATCCGTAGACAAATCTAGTAAAAAAGTAATATCTTGAGCTAAGTCCTCGGTCCAACCATGGCTGGGCCATCTTTGTTTGGTTGTTCTGGTACCTCTACCGGACCTGGACCAGGGTTGGCTAGGGAATGAAGCATGAGGAGCGTTGGATGTATAACTAGTTACGCTATCTAAAGCTATTGCATCTAGTTCTGATGGATAACCCAAATTAGCTAAACAAGCTTCTGCAGTAGTGATTTGTACCTTTTTCACTAGTATCTGTCGTCTCACCGTTTCAGGATGTCTACCAGAACATTCCTACTACTTCTCCTGCTTGCTTTGGGCCGGCCTAAGGCCTACAAAGCATCCATTTCCTAGTTCCCTTTGGTACCTAGAGTTTATGATGGGTTTCTAGTAGTTTCCATTGGGAATACAAGGACAGTCTCCGCTGTAGGATCTTTTTCATGATCGTTCGGTGATCATCGGCATAGGAGATCATACGTTGGGTTCCAAAACAACCATAGTTTCGGTTACTCCTACCCGATACCTAGTCATAGTAATAAAATACATGAAGAAAAACAATAACGAGATCTCTAGATTAGCCCCACCCGATATATTCCTACCCGGTTTCTTAGTTATATGATTTTATATAGAAGCTTTTGAGGAATATTTGTATCACATCTTATCCAGTAGAACTGGTATTTACCGATCCCTACATATATGGTTTCCGCTATAGCTCTCATTCCAAATGTCTCCTACATTACCCATATTCTACTGATTGTCTTCAACTCTGGATTCACTGCATTACCCGGATTTGGCCTCCTTAATTTCGCTCCTAGTTTTCATACATTTCTTCAGGGTATTGAGTCCTAGTTTCCATCTCATCTGGTTTACTTATGGTATCGGTCTTACCCTTTGGATACCTTCAATGATATCAATCGTTGACTTCACACATATCCAAGGATCGACCCCCTGTCTTAGGCCTACCAGATCTATTTCTCCTTTCTGGAGATCTCACACCTTTCGTCATTGTCTGGTACCTGTTCCTTCTTTTTCCTCTTAGATTTGTCAGAAGAGATCCTATCATTCAAAGTGTACAAATCCTTAGAATATATATTAGAGGGAACTCGGGGTGGGACCCCTTGCCACGAGCAGATCACATGATACCAATTCTTTAAGGATCTTTTTCTCGCGCCATTTATTCCTTTTCTTATTCCTTGTCAGCCGCATATACCGTTTCACCCATTGTTTCTTCATTTAGGACTGTAGGAGGTTCTGGTTAACCATGGTTGACTCCATGGTACGGGAAACAAGCTAAACATATACTCCAGATATACCACCATATCGTCTTCATATGATTCTAAGACTATGGCTGGGGATTTTATTGGTTGTGGGTGGTATCTTGCTCTTATTCCCATATAGAGAATCAAGCCAGATATGGGTAGAAAGCAGCAAATCTGGGGAAGTAAAATACCAAGTCAAGTTACAGTGATACCGAAGGATGGGACTAGTAGTAGCTTTACCAGCTATAGCTATAGCGCAAACTATCTAGGGAGAATCATAGTATACGAGATCATCATCATCCCCATCAGCGGTACCAACTACCGTAACTGGGAATTCACAAGAAATGCTCGAAAATCTATTTTACTACCTAGGAATTCATATGAACTATATGGTTGAGTTGTTTCTGTTCCATCCCTACCAAACCTACTTATACCAGAAGATCATGATCTGGATCTATCTACGCTAATAATATTTGGTGAATACCCATCAGTAGTTGCATATTCATCAGTAGCCAGATATGGTGGGGTTTTGAACCAGATATTCCGTAATAAAGCCATAATTCCTGTTGTCACTATTCTATGTTTCTGGGATTACAGCCTTTCCTACATTCACATTGGATTACCAGTTCCATCACCGGATGAAGGCAGCGGGTAGCCTTCCGCATAGGACTCTGCAGATATCCAGGAAAAAAGATTTTGGTTCTACAGTTTCTTCATTACCCTGTGTATGACCTATGGTAGCAGCTGGATTTTCTAGTTTACATGCCTTCCGGTGATTGTTGCATATGTTGTTACTGATTATGGTCATTTAGAAACTACCTGAGGTGCAAGGGGTCAGAAATTATTCAAAAAATCAAGCATAAATCTATCACTATAGTATCCATTCTAGAATCGTCTTGGATATTCTATTCTTATTTTTTACCTTATCACTGGTTATAGTTGTAGCTGGAGCTATGGATACAGTACTATATGGATATTCAATAGAGAAGAAAAACTAGTATTTGGTGCTACAGGTGCTCCCTTGGTGTCTGATCTGTTACTGCAACTATGGCTAGGTATACTCAATTGTATTATGCTCATATTATGATTCTAGTAGTTCTAATGGCTTCTCCATAGCTGGTATTCGGATTAGATCCGGTGATACCCAGAAGGAGATACCATGAGAATTACCAGATACATTCTCTACTTATTCATATGATGCTTATTCATTCATACCCGGAGTATCCAATCCTAGAGGCCCACCATCAAGGATGGTTTTGATCTAGATATAAGGAAGGGAATGAAATCGAGAACTTCTGAACCTCTGGGAACTATAAAATACTACATCATCTGGTGGTGCTCCATACGGTGCTACTGCACCTATATATGGAATTGCTCATACTATTCGAATCCCCTCCGGCGTCTTATCTAAAGCACTCGAAGATCATCCGGTACTGAGCCAGTGGGTGAACTTCGTAAGGTAACAAGGCCCGATATGGGCTAGGCATCATACTTCTGTGCAATTGACATTGGGACTCGGTACCGTATCGATTTTCAAGCTTTCTAAATCATCGAAGAGGTCTCTCTTAATGCGCAAACAAAGCAACCAATCTAGGGATGTTACTAACACGATGAACGGTGAGGGATCAAGAAGGCATTCAACCAAGTCCGTAGCAGCTGCATGTGTTTCCCTTGTCCGATTTGTTGGGTTCCGCTCCTTAGCGCTATCCCGAGACCCCTCCATCGAAGATCTGGTGCGGTTCCACTCGGTTTCCCTGATCAAATATTCAGAGATGTCCCGGAAGCAAACAGAGACGAAAAGTGGGAATAGATCTACACAATATGATGAAAGAATTGGTTTAGAAGTAGCCCGCCTTAGGCTGAGTTCTCCCTAATAGACGCAGTTGGTCCAGATGATTTGATCTACTGCTTCAGGTCCGGTATCAACATCTAGTGGTTCCTATCTTCTTCTCGATCACTATATGTCCTGAGTTCTTACCCGCCCTAGCTGGCTCACAAGAACCATATTCTATACCAGTTCCGGGTTGGCGGGCTGAGGGGAAGTAAGAATGCTCATTCTATCTCGTTCAGCTGGCTCACGAACGTATCACTTATTTGTGGTTGCCTACGGATGGTCTCATCTAGTAAACAATTTGGTCGTGTCTTCGCAGAGCTTTAGCAGTTCCTGATGAATCACCAGTATTGTTCTACATATGATGGCGGTGTTATTGAATACTACACTATTTGAATAAGATTTATGCAGATAACACCAAGCATTTTAGATGCACCATATTAAGGCTTAATATTCCCAGTAGCTGCTATGATGAATGTTGTAGTACCGGCTGCGCCTACTACAGCTAACCCTACGTTGGTCCTAGTGCTAGAAACCTCCTACTGATGCTCCTACCAAAGGATATGTTTCTAGAAAGAAAGCATATCCCCGGGTGTTCGTAACCAAGAATTTAGGGACCCATATTCAGTCCAAGTACCGAGATACCTTACTTCTTCTTCTTATTCATCCCAGACCGGTGATGGAATCACCTACTGCTTTGGCAATGGGTATTCAAGACCCAGTAACAACAACATTTTAAGCTGCATTGGATGCCATAAGAGGAGCATCGATCGACACTATAGGATCTACATCATACACACCTTCTCCTTGTGTTCATAGATTTTAACCGCATGCCTAGGAATCACACAAGTTGCCTGCCCAGCTACTAAGACTATGTTAGGGTCGTTGACCCCTCAAAAATTTTCATGATCTTGGTCAGGCCCGACACCAGCTTCAGCAGAGTTTTCCCCTCCTCTTAGATTCTAAAAAAAGTGAATTTGTGTTGGATGCGCTCTGTAAGTAACTAAATAGAAAGACTCCAATGGTATAGATCGCTCAAGATAATGAGACAGCCCTATGTCTAGTCACTGATACCCATTGAGAAGAACTACTAATAATATAGATCTAACTTTAGATGATCTAGTGCAGGTGATACGATCGTTGATAAAGCATAACCAGAGTCTGGAGAGCTAGTAGTATTTGGCGTAGCAGATGGTCGATCTTCCTTCTTCAGTAGAGCATATGTTGAATATATCGAATATCCATAATAAACACTAGCAACAGAAGCTGCAAAGGAATCAGCTACTATATGTTATTAACTGGAACTAGTCCCATGGCGGAAGCATCATATTTGGTAAGTATACACTATGGTCAACAAAACTGAAGGAAGCTTTAGCCGCCTTCGGCTACAAGCAACTGGAATAAAACCTCAACCCCCGATCTAGGAGCATCTGATGATGGTTATTCAGAATAGTATGGTATTCTGTGTTATGGAGCTACTAGATAAGCGATGATTCTCGCTGCGCCTACAGTTGATCAAGCCTTACCCACCTAACCCAATTCTGTCGAGTCTTATGCAGCTTCCTGCTCATGCTTTTATTTCAAGTACTACAGGATCTCTCACTGGTTAGGACCCAGGGTATTCCAGAACATAAGAAGTAGCCACAGTAAAAGGATCAGATTAGTCAACCAATGGTCCCAACGACTGTAGATTCATCAATACCAAGAATGTACTACCAGATGCCTCCTCTTACCGGTTCTATAGCCAAAATACTTTAGTTCTAACTTTATATTTGTGTATAGGCTTTGATTTTGCCATTTCTTATGTCTCATCATTCTATTGATTTATTACTCTTCTTTTTCATTCTTATAAGGGACCCGGGTGGGCTACCTTGGTTTTAAACGATCTTTGGAAAATCGAGTATTCATATTCATGAGCGCGCTCGATTTCTCTTCCCTTGACTGAACTAATTATCTTAGAAAGCTATCGGATCATCAGTTCGAGTGGAATCTATTTCGGAGTTTGCTCTTGGCTAGGCAGCTATGGTTTCTAACCTTGGGAACATCATATGATGCATTAGCTATTGCAGATGTTACTTTTGGTCTTTCTGCTGGTATCGTCTGAGCTACGTATGATGATGAATCGTCTTCTAGTCCTTTCGGGAGTACCAACGATAGAGATATGAATAAAATAAGAATAAACTGCTTCAAAAATGGCCCGACAAAGAAAATAGAAGCAATACCAAGTAATAACAGAATACCAATACTAGATCACTACCAATACAGACGTAGATCTAACATATGGTTATGAAGTAGCTTCATTTGCAAATAAATCATGAGCCATAGGTATGCAATTAGAGTTTCTAGTAGTTCGGCTACGCCTCCAACGGCAACAACAGTAACATAACCAGTAGTCCCACCACCAGTCATTCAGTTTCCTACTTCTCTATCATCATATTATCCATTAGTATTATTTTCTCCAGTCTCATTTCATAAGTTTATGATTGCTTATAGCTATAGCTAGTTTTCTCTGGTTTACAACCAGACCTATGCCAACTCTTAAGCCCAAAATCTCAAGTGGTAGTCAACCATGAGAAGGTAGGATCTAGATCCCACCTTTAAACTGCATCAGTAGCTAACACTGTAGTTGCATAGGTTCTACCGTAGGAGTTCATGCCGATCTAGTAGCATATGTGAAAGTAGATGATTCAATAATAGTTATTCCTCCCACTAAATATATTCTTTCTGTTATGCTTTATACCTGGTGTGTGTGCACCAATATCCGATGGTAAACAATCAACGGCGAAGAGGGGAGACATTCTGGCTTTCTTACTGCATGGTATGAATGAAGCGATAAGACTTCCGGTATTGGATTCAATAGAACTGCTAATGCCCATAGCATACACTGATGATGAACCAGATGATAAAATTGAAGACTAAATCCTACACTATGAGGTGGATCCAAAACCATAAAGAACAATCATAGAAGGTATATAGCAAGATACCCATATGGTATGATTTGACTATGGTAGAGAACAAAGAAAAGAAAGTATTCTTCGAGCCTCTAATTCTTGATATCTCTGGGTTCCCGAATCTCTCCTCCTAACCATCTGTGATGAGGCCTGGACATTTAGTATTAGAGGAATCTAGATGAAAAAACCTTGGCTTCTGGTTATTCATATCGGTGTTATTTAGATAAAGCTATTGGCATGGTTTGCGATCTTGTACCGCTCCGTGGTTGAACACCAAGCCAATCTCGACAAATAGAGGTCTACGCAACTCAGAGCAACCGGAAATAATTAGGTAAGCTTTAGCACGAACATCAGATAATGATCAATAGTATCTTTCGATCCTATGAAACTTGATGTCTCCACCCGGCACCAGATATCTTTGAGTAGAATCTTAAATCGGTACCGAACGGAGTACGAGTTGGTTTCTAACTCATAAGCTTCTGGAAATTATACTACTAGAACAACCTTATGCTCTATTATATATGAAACTAGATAGACTTTCCCAACCATCGGCTTAGTAGCCATAGTAATAAGACCATATGCACCAATTGACCGAGCAGGAAATGATCAACCAGTCTCGATTTGGTACCAGATCTACAACCCGATGCGGCTCCTCTAGTAAAATCAATAGAAGAAAGGAAAATATACGAATAAAAAGCAGTAGCTACTATCCCCAACCCGTTCCATCACTTCGTAGCTCTTTCTTATGATAATAATATGGGACTACCCTGGTAACCTTGAGGATCTTGATGAGTGGGCCAACCAGTACTGCACCGTATGGTGTGAAACAACAGTAAGAAGATTTTCGTTTGGGTTGAATCCCTGTAATCTGGTAAACCCGGCGAAGAATTGATAACAGATGTGTAAACACCGAAATCCACAATCTACTACTAGGACTCGCCTAGCATCATAATCATTATATTCATAGTACTCCGATACAAACCCCCCCCCCCTTCTGAGGAATCATACAAGGTATCCTCAGTAGAAACGATATTATAGTAGATTCTGGTGGTTTTCCAACAAGGTTTCCATGCATAGAATATATGAGACTACTTGCCCCTAAATACCCATAAAGCTTCATCTTTACATATTTGGATCTACTGTTTATGTATCTAGTATATATGATTCTTTCGTATCTTGGTTTCGGCTACTTATGGCTGCTTCTAATTCTACCAATAGCTGGTTGTTTCCTGCATGGTATGATACATGGTTTCCAGCGATTTTGATTAGAGATCTATTACTACTCCGATTATGCGGGAACAAGGAAAAGGATGAGCTACGGTAGTACTAGTATTAACACCACCATACATAGAATGGATCCATTATTTAGGAATCGTGAGAAAATAGCCCAAAGAGGAGGTCCTACTTAGTTTTTCTTCTACAACCGGTATAGGCACACCACATACTACCAATTTCTGGCTTAGCTGCTGTTACTGGGGATGGTGTGATGTTACGTTACGACAGTAGCATATTATGATGATCAAGTGTTGATCTTTGGGTATATACCGGTATAAGGATTCGATACTACTTATAACTCTTCTTATATAGTTTCCTTGTTTTATCCCTAACAGCAGGCTCAGTGTTGAGCTAGTATTCCCCAAGATCCGTATCTATTGTTCTCTATAACTATAGATGTAGTGTCACCAGTAACTCTGTTAGAGTTTATTAGGATATACCTAGTAACGGCATACTAGCTTTATTATGATTATGGTGCGGCCTATGGATTTTCTTTTACTTTAGTTCCTACCGATCCATTTATTGCATCACTGGTATAGGTTGGACTATGATTATTGGAATAAACAGAATAAGCCCTCGGTCTAGGAGCATAAGCGGTATAGAACCAACAGGTGGTATCGAGATATTAGAAGGTCTAGTAATGAGTGGTTTACAACCATGGTTTGAAACTAACTCTAGTACACCGGGAAGAGTAGAAGTATCTCGTCTGGACTGGGGGCAGGAAGAAGCTATGGTACATCAGTGAAAGAAACCAATCCCGCTAGCGCATGAGATGAAAAGGAACCTTTGGGCGACACTGCCGGCTGTTGGTTCTACTCGTTCGGTTGGACTCTTCCTGGGTGGGTGGATTTTGACACCATTGGTACTACGACGAATTCATAAATAACTAACTACCCACTCTTCACCCCATCTTTTTTATTTTTTTATGATTGGTGAGAGGTGAACCAATGACGAGGGAACTACAAGACTAAGGAACAAATGATTCTTCAATTTTGTTCGTATTTCATTCATTCCATCGATATGCTCCTAGGGACCTGTAATTGTGATCCGTTTTCCAGAACCAAGGGGTATTTATGTGGAAACCTTCATGAAAAATCATCGTTTTTTGATGGTTTTTCCGCTTCTCACAGCTACTCTTTCCACACCTCCGGATATCTGGTGCCAAATTGTCGCCTGTTTCCTTATTTCTTTGATAATAGAGTTGGCTATCTTTGTGGCATCGATTGTACAAATTATTTCAAAGGGCTCTGCCGGAACAAGAGGGAGGATCATGGGGGCAGGATAAACTGCTCCTCTTTCTTCACTTTGGGGATGGAGGTCCTATGGTAGGTAACAGGAATCACAAGCAACTTGACCGAAGGGGACCAGCAGAATGAAAACATCCAGGGCTAGGTGCGGGCAACCCATTACTTGAATAATGTGGGGTCGCTCGATTGTTCTCAGAGATGGCACGGTCAATTTCTCATCATTTTTATGGGTGAAAGGCGTTGGATAAAGAGGGAGAGGTCGAATCATAGGTACAACAGACACAAGAACTCTGGGTACGTCTTTCTATGATGCCTAGATATTTCTCCTTCTTTTAGTTCTGTCCACAGATGCTTCATGAACACACAGGAACTGCCTTTCCCAGGAAATGCGGCGGCATAGGAACCATGGTAAAGTACCCTAGTTCTTGATCAGTATTGATATAATTGATATGTAACTTGTCTCGAAAGAACAACATCTACTTCTGGGCTGACTAAGACGGGGCTGGGTGTGAAGGAACGAGAAGCTCTGCTTTGAGTGGGCGGGGGGAGTTCACGAGCAGGGGAATTCTTATCATTTGGTAGATCTGTAAGTAGGTGTAGGTCATGCGTGCCTCCCTAATGGACGTATTTCATCAAATCCTGGGTGCAATGCATTTTCAAAAGCTTCTTGTCGAACCGGCTCCTATTTCAATCTGTGATGGACCGATCGCAAGGGTGGTTTCCCCCACAATAGTAGGTATAGAAGCTTGTGTCGAGAAGTCAACCGAGATGTGAGGTTGTCCCACTGCCCACCCTTTACTAACTTTTACGTTGATAAAGATCCTTCACTGGTTGAACGAGGGGTGGCTGGGGAGGATGGTATTATCTCAATGTCCTCAACAAGTGGGGTGAGGGGCAGTACGGAGCTTCATCGAAGCAAAGGTATTAGTTGCTTACTATTAGTTTTGAGTTCAAAATAACTCTTATTTATATTGCTTAATGGGAAAGTAGGGACCATAGTAGTAACCATTCCATTTTCCATTACATATGCAGTCGAACCCGACTCATCAACTATTGGGAGAGGAGCTACTTCAATCTTGGTTATTTTGGGTTATTCGGAATAGTCTCTAGCTGCATTTGAGGTTGATGCTTTCTGTCGGATAATCTAATCACGTTGATCTATGATCCTTTGGCTCAGACCATGGCATATTAAAAGGAGCGCTTTGCTCGTGAGCCATGCATTAAGGGGCCCTTATTGGAATTCCAATAGGGAGTGGCATAAGTGTTGCATGAAATGGAAAACTCAATAAAGGGTAAGCTGGTGTAAATGTTGTAGTAAGAAGAACTTCATGAAGCTTTGGGGTAGGAGTATGATTATGTAGTAGGCGCAGCCGGTACCGCTAGCACTACTACCATTTTCCCAGTCTGCTGGGATTGATTATACATCTGATGGCATCATAACTGGGTAGGTCTCTTTAAAACTCGGATTGTGCTTTTATTGATGTTACTGGTTCCACCAAGGATCCATTGGGATCTATAGTTATAGCATCGTTAGTAAATATAGTAGTAGAAATATCAGGCTAATGGTCATCGATAAGAAAGCAGAGTTTAAGCTCTTGTGTTACGCCCAATTCTGGGTATTCGATTACTGCTAGCAGTGAACCAAGAATGTGCGGATCCACCCAATCCATGATCTAAGAGCAGGATATATTCGATACTGCATCGACTTATACTACTATGCCTGAATGCCCGGATGCTCTGTTCTTTACGCTATTTTTGGTTCTTCTTTATAGTACTTACAGCATACCAATTCCATTGGTATTGGAGCTACAGTAATAAACGTAAACATCCATAGGTAAGGTTATCGCTTGAACTAGAATTGGTATTTCTACTGGTATAGTGACTAGTGGAAGGCATGGTCTTCTTATTGTTCGATTGGATCTAGAGCTCTCCCAGGTAGATCGTTTTGTATGTCGTTGGGTTCCTCAGTGAACACTTCCCTATAGTCCAATTCTTGGGAACCTGAACCTAGACTTTCGGCTGAGATCATGGCATTATGTGTCAAAAAGAATATCGATCGTGATGGTAAGGAGATACCACGAGAACTACCAGATAAATCTCCAATGGCTGCAAAGCCAATTCCTGTAGAATCAGCATGAGAAGCAACTGTAGATACGTCTTTTTCAGTCGATAATGCATCTCCCAGGGTATTTGGTAGGACTGTTGGAATATCTATTGCAGCAACTGCCGCATCATAAACTGTATTTAGGGAGTAGCTACTATTTTGTCTTTATTTTCTATTAGTACAGCATAGGTGGGTATCTGAGATCCACAATTAGTACTCCTCTAGCAGTTATGGTTAGTTATTTGGTTCCCCCCTTCTGTAGATCACCCAGTGATTCCTCTTAGTAGGAATTTTTATGACTATGTTGTAGGCGTTAGCCAGAACTAAATCAAGTAGCTTTTATCTGCATCCGAAGATATTGGATATATCATAGGAGTTGTATTCCATATTGTTGCTATGCTAGCGCTCTGGTAGCAAGTAATTCCTGAATAAGCTACTACATCATTGGATGTAGTTGGGGATCCTGTTTTGGATCCTGGTATTGAGTAGAGGTGTTGTAGGACTATTAGAAGATGGCTTGAGATCGTTAGGTCTTATTCGGGGAGATGACTAGATTTGGTTGTATTTGGGTCTACTTCGGATTCTTTTGATTCTACCTTTGGGAAAGCTAGTGTTTACAACACCAGAGCTCCTATCTATGCTTATCGGTGAGCTCAGATGGAATGGGTTGTCTTGCTCCCTTGGTTCTATTTGATGATATTCTGGGTACATATGCTCTTTCTATTCGGAAGGTGTAGCCGAACCGAACAAAGACTATCGGGAATCAACTAAGTGGAACAATAATTCTCTGTATCGCCTTTGGTGTAGCTAAGGGTGTGGATGGTGTCCCAAAGGTAACTAACAAGATACCCCGAAGGAACTAGTAGAATAATAATCCGGATTAACTACCAAATATGCTTTATGATTAGGATTCCTATATCTAGAGCTAGAGGTCTTACTATACCAGAATTGGTACTATAGCTCCATATACAGACATACCAGTCACTTCCATAGGCATCAAATAATGTACCCGTCTTACCAGATTGTGAAAATGTTGTTACTATAGTACAGGGATTGATTCTTATTATTTATTAGGATCTCTATCACCTTGGGCCAAGGACTTAGAACGGACTATCGCAAGGATATGAGGGTAGTAAGAAACAAGAAAGCAAGCATAGATGATCATGGCTGCAGAAATCGATATCATGAATAGCTAAGTGAAAGAAGACTGGAATTCCCTATAGCTCTAGCATCTTATGCTATTGGTCTGGATGTAAACTCTGCATCGTCGTAGGAATCCTCTCCCATCACCATCACTCCCTAATTCTTACCCAAATTTCTCACCGGATAGTTCTGGTAACTATCGTAATAGCAGATTTATAGTACATTACTAGCATTCTATGTGAATCAGATCTGATGATTGATTATATACCTAGTATTTACTAAGTGTTGTTTATGTTCCATTATCTAATTTAGCATGTCGTACCATATACATAGTAGACCTTATGTAGTATTCGAAAATAGCAGCTGCATATGAGTTCCTGGGTGAAGCGGTGTAGTACTCATATAGGAATCCTGGGTTCCAACCGAAGTAGATTGATAGCATATCGTACACCCTGTAACTGCATCATAAGAACCAACATCAAGATAATTTCTGCAACAACCCTAGTAGATACTGGAAGGGAGTATGAAACTATGATAAAACCCAGCAATTGTGTAAGATAAGAAACATATCTGGCACCAGGTGCGGATGATCTTTAGTGGAGGAATAAGTAGGTATATGCATGGTATCTGGTATCGGATCTTCTATCATATGAATATGGTTTACAAGTCTTGTTGTTCTTACTCTTGAACCATCGGTTTCAATTTCTTGTAGATCCGTATATATCGGGATCATTTTATAACATTGGCGGGACTCTAGGTTGTCTGGTAGCAAATAGAAAATCATCGCTTTATACCATTTACGGGAAATATTACGCATTATTGGCAGTTCATACCAGAATTAGGCTTTTCTAGTAGTTTTCAAGCATTGTTATTCAACTAACTAGTGGAGTAACAACTCCATGCAACTGCTGATAGAAATTTACCGAGTACTTCAAATAACTATCACTATACCAAGGTCAACCCATATCATCACTCCCCTACCCGGATCCTGGAACGTTTTCTCCGTACCTTTGCTATGAACTAAAATGGATCACTAGCCTTCTTATACTGACAATGAACCATAATAATAATCAATTCTTCCCCATATGGGGTTACACAGTGTTTCATAAGATGAGACATAAGAAGAGGAGATCTACCAATCCATCAAATGATGGGTGGGTAAATAACTTGATAAGAAGTAATAGGAGAGCTCAGGGGCCAAGAAACCGGTTGAAAAAGTGGGATATTTCTGGAGACTATGACTCTATGTTTGAAATTTAGTCAAGTCATTACCGGTCCGAAGGTGTGAGATAATCAATCCCGGAGTCCCATACAGAGTCCCGTAGTAGATCTTCCAACTAAGAATCATAGCAGGAGGGGAAAGAATGGAACAAGCAGTAGAGAAATAAGATACTACTTGAGTTAGCTACCATAGTTGGAGGGAAGTTAGTCTAGATATATCACCCAGAGTCCTATGGACTTGGGTAGTTTCTACTAATAGTGAATTAAATGCATTTGGCTCTAGTACTGTATCGGTATCGACGTATAATGATACTACAACATCTTCTTCTGGTTTTCAGTAAGTCCTTGATTTAGTTTTCTCCGTAGGCTACTGCTTTGGTTTTACTTGTCCAATATTAGTTGTCTGGCCGTTCACATCAGCCTATTCCCTCCCAGTTGAAAGTGATTTCCCAGATATACTACTAATGGAAAACATACATAAAGAGCCATAGAATATATTGAAAACCCAATACCTGTGTTCGGATCACCAACGATAAGTTCTAATACCATATGCCGGATAATTCTCCCACTGATCCAGTTATGTACCAACTCATATATATAGCTATAGTTGTATTGGTAGATCTAGGAACATATAAGTAGCCTCAATCTAGAATAATCACAGTTACATCATCAACAGAGTACCGAGCTCATAGGAGGGCTCTAGTTGTTTCTACTTATGGACAGGGATGGATAAGGAACTCTTTCGGATGAATCGAGGACTTCTAGCCGTAGCGAAAGCACTAATACTATGATAGAGTATACAACTCAAGATTCATCATCATATACAGAACCGAGCAGAACCAGCCATAGAGTACTTCTACGGTAGCTCCTAGGCTTGAATCTTTAGCTTCCGATGTGTTTAGAATCGTTAGCGGATCCAGGGGAGACAGGGGTTAAGCCCATTTGGTGCCCAAACTATATCGCTAGAGTCCCTTCTGGAAGCGGGAGCATACCCGAACCTATGGGAGAAGCTAAGACCACTGGTTTACAAGGTGGATCATGAGAATACCCAGTAATATACCAAAACAAGAGCATAATCTCTTGCATCAGCACCTCCAACTACGTCCCTCCTTGGTGCCGGAATAATATCTGAAGGAACTACCATAGAAATACTACTCAGTCAACTAGCAGCAACAGGTAAATACTATACCAATAACATCGGAATTCCATACCGAGGAAAGGCTCTGACAAACGATGGTATATTATAGCTATAGGATTTCTTGCCACTGGTTCCTTAATACCTTCTTATTGTCATGGTCTCTACTCTATCATAGTCACTTCAGGACCAGATCCGTACTACCGATGAACACAGTGAATGGCTGGTAGACCTGGTGATTTAGAATCAGCTAGAGAAGCGTGAGAAGATGTAATAGGAATGGTTATGGATCCACTCGACTATCTCATGAATCTTGGAAGGGTCAACTATATAATCCGACACTTTTAGAACTTTGTGTCGCCATGTTTGCTTCTCCTCCATCAGATGTAGGATCATTAATTCCTTCTTTCTATAGTAGCTATTCTGGAATCACCAGAGTATTCTTTATTTTATTTCTCTTAATTCCCTTGGGCCTATGGAAGTTCCAGGGAGTATGGTAAGTAAGCATATAAAAAGTCAGTAATGTGATAGAACTCAAGAAGAGCGATAATACGAGACCAAGGTTCAGAAGTTCAAGGATCAAAGGTTACGGCCTTCGGAATTGATGCAAGGACTATGAGTATGAGATCAAAGATATTCCAGCTATGCCATTCTCTATATTACCCAGTTGTTTCTGAATATTTCGTACTAGAGTTAGTTTCCCATGGTGTTCCACACCAGATATTCATTTATTATGTAATTGTATCTATAGAAGTATATGAAACCAAGTCTCAAGACCCTTCTCCGAGGAATACTATGAAGAATAGAGAAGTTTGGACGATACCTAGAAAAGCATATGGTAAGTCCTATAATCGAGATAAGACCACAGGCACTACTTTAAGAATATATCTGGTGCTAACACCTAAACTAATAATTCTACAGTGCCAAATGCCTTATAGATATAGGAATTATCTAGTTGTTGAACAGATTACCCGTCTAGTATCGATTCGGTTGGTATCGGCGTAGGTCTACGATAATAATAAAAGACACAGATGAATCGAATACAATACTAGTTGTACTACCAGGAACTAGGTCTTAAGTCCTGGTCTGTTTACAATGCTTCTACTTCTGGTATGGATGTTGTTTACCATATGGGTTTAGCCGCCTCTTCTGATTTCTGGTTATTGCGTAGTTCCTGAGTCTATAGAAGTGATTCTACCAATCGCAGGGTTTGTTTACCATGGATGAAGTAGATCATTGGTGGCTATGCTAGAACACCTAGATCCGGTATGCAAGGAATTAAACGGATTTGGAGCTGAAAGAAAATAAGACTTCAACGATTTCTAGATCCCACTCAATGCCAAATAGCGGCCAAGAAGCACAAACCATAAAAAATTAGATGACCAAAAATTGCAAATAGACATGGATAAATGATACTAAGTAGGGAATTCAAAGGCAAGCCTAGATAGAAATATCCTAAATCCTGAATTATTGTAGATTGGATGTCCCACCGTAGTCACTATAAATATGATTCATCCAGTAGCTACTAGGTATGCACTGGATTCCATGTTAGGTTGTTTCGGATCTGTAGGTCCTAATGACAGACATACTAATAGCATCACCAGATACTTCTGGCCTTTCTTCATACAATGTAGCATCTGGAACAGACGCGGTTACATCATATGCACAATCAATTGCCATAATGTGCCCTTTCCCTCAGAGTCAGGAGTTGTTTCCCCCTCTTCTAGTTGTCTGCCCTCTTCCATTTCTATAGCAGATGTTACTTCTGTTGTTTATCACCAGTACTATAGGGGAATTCTTGGTTTACCAGCTGATTCGAGGCTCTTGGAGTTCTATGCCTGGTATCTGGATGTACTCTATTCTCTTACCATAGTGGGCCAAGTAAGAAATCTTTACTCTTCCTCCGGATCCTCCAATAGGAGGAATTTACACCTATTCACACATAGAAAAAGGGCTGAAGAAACCAGTCCATGACTTGACAATGCTAGAATGCTACCTCCAATTCCCTGTATGTTCGATAGAGCCAAAGATTCCCCCTAAAGCCAAAGGCTACCAGGTTTACCCGGGTACGCCGATTACCCCTCGAACCGTACAAGATAGTTTCCACCTATCATATGGCTTTCAAACTACACTTCTTTTTCTGGTTGTGGAGCTCTGTCGATCGGTGGGCCCCACTGAGGGAACAACAGAGGCGCTTTGAGCGACCCACACGATCTCCCGTTCTGCGGCGTAGTGGCAGGACCGCTAGGGGTGGGTGTAGATAGGGTCAAATCAGAAAGGTTCATGCAAATACATAGGCCTCTTCCCTTCTCTTTTGGATGAATGAGGTGGTTTAGAAGGTCCGATCTACGGTCCCAATAATACCCTCTCACGACCGTGATGACTTCTAGCGGGTGTATCGGGCCCACTTGCGCTCAGTCATCTGCTATCAGGTATGACCGCATGTCCCACACCACTAATGAGAATGATTAATGATGCTCCAGCCATTCTATGCTCATACTTCCCCTTTAGCTTTGGCCTTTTGCCTTATCTCGTGCAGCTGGCCCTGGATCATGTGCAGTGTGTGAAAGACCACCAGTCGATGGTGTCGGAATATGTAACTTGAAAGGCTCGAACCGGTAAAATCTCGAACGATGAAAAAGTGAAAGTATATTGTTTAGCCAGTGTGAAGGACCTATGCCCTTTCAAATAACTTCTTCAGGCGGCCCCGCTTATTTTCTGTCCATGCGAACCCACTTCAAATCTTTACTGAACTATGATCGGCCATCATATTAGAAAATAAACGTATTTCTGATCTTAATACGCGAAACCAATGAGGGCCATATGAAAATATGTAGCATGGCGTGTGGAACATGGATTAGCATTATGTCATTCCTATAAGATAGATAGGAATATCACTTTGGATATGAGCTGGCAATCACCACATTACCATATAAATTCTCGCTTGGCTTTCGTCTTTTGGCGCCAACTACCCACGTTCTGAAGATCATTCCCTTTTATAAGAACATAACACTGGAGCTTCTCGAAACAACTTGATATAGGTTCCAATAATGACGTAGTGGCCCTTTGTTTCAGTCAGAATGAGTCCCCAGGACCCCGAGACATTGGCTTCCGCCAACAGTGAACTATTAAGGATCACATCCCACGCATATTCTACATTATATCCTGCAACTGATTCAGCTTTTGCTTCTGGGAGATAAAATGAAGCTTGATTAGTTTCTGCTAGATGATAAATGAAGAACATAACCAATACAGGGAACAAGGGAATACCAGACCATATCTGCTTTTGTGCCATGACAATCTCACTCGAATTACGGGTACTTACACATATTAGTACAGTATACCGGGGTCCCCAGCCAGAACCACACGTGCAAGTTTCCCTGTATGTGGCTCGTCCGTGATAAATTCTTCACATACATCCAGACCTTCTGCTCGAGTTGCCTCAGTTGGGCTCTACATAACAATGTTCTATTATGTCCTCAAGTAGCTTTTCATTATTAACTACCGTACTATATGAAGCTATTTTTGTTGATCCTGTAAAGCCAACCCAAAGGTTCAGGCTGGATTGTTGGAAGTGGGCGATACGTTTTTGTATTTCTATGATAAGCTCTATGGCACCCACGATTCCCAGTAGTAAGTCGTCGGTATATCGCGCCAGTGGGGTCGGGTGAGCGTAGTACTAATAGAATCGAAAGGGGGCCCCACTGGGAACACTGAGAAGAAGCACGACAGTTGATAAACAACAGGTCAGCAATAGACCTTAATCCACATAAGTAACACTGAACCGACTTGAATATGAACTACAATAGTGGATCTCACAAGCTGGATTTGAACCAACATCAAGCTACTTTCCCTTTAGTAGATCGTGAGTCAAGCAATCACCGAAGGATGATTATATAAGAAATAAATATAAAAGTTTATGACCGTAAACCATGAAATATTGGAATAAAAAGTGTTAAGCAAAGCAACTATGTTCGACCATGGCGGTTCTCTATCATCGCATGAGGTTTTTCGGGGCGATGGCAGAGCAAGATACCGAGGTGCTGCAACTCAACTGGGCTATTGGAGTACCATTTCCAGCAGCATATCAAGACGTATGATGAATATAGACTATATATGATAAGAGATATGAGGTATTCATGGGGGATCAGATGAAGTGACCGACGGGGTGTGTTAAGGAATGGTCGCGAGTACATTCACGGGTACTCTTCCTATATAGTTTAGAGTAGAGTACTTAGGGCAGGTGTGGAAGGAAAACTGATAGCTGGTGATGGGGCATGATCAGATCTAACACTACATATACCACTACTGACCTACTAGCTTAGAGTGGATGGGGCGGCATGGATGGTTCATGAAACCTCTTGGGCTGGTAAGGCATGCTTGATTCACCGAGGCATTCCTATCATTTGGTGGATCCAAGTCCATGGCCAATGTTGGGAGCTATCAACGCTTGGGATAGTACAGTTGGTGGTGTTTTGTACATGCATCCGAGTCGCAAGTGTTCCACAGTTGGTATGATGGGGCTAGTGGTGATCCTATACACCTTGTTCCTTTGGTGGCACGATGTGCTACATGAAGCGAAGGTAGGGCAGCATACCCCAGTAGTACAAAATGGACCGAGATATGGCTCTTTGTTGTTCATCGTCTCAGAGGTGATGTTCCTTCTTTCTCTCTTTTGGGCGTCTTATCATTCTGCTTTGGCGCCAGCGGTAGAGGTCAGATTGATCTGGCCACCCCAAGGCATCTTGCATTTCGATCCTTAGGAGATTCGAATGCTAAATACCCTGATTCCCCCAACGTTTGGAGCATCAATCACATGGGATCATCATGATCTACTGAACGACAGGTACCATCGATTTGTTTTCGCTTTACTCGCTACCGTTGCACTGGATCTCGTTTTCACTAGGTTGCAAGGGTTGGAATATGAACACAACTACTTCTTATTGTCAGATAGTTTATATGGTTCAACGTTTTCCTTAGCAACCTGGTGTCATGGGTTGCATGTGATCATTGGTACGCTATACTCGAGCATCTTTTGTTATCGCCAATTGATAGGGAAATTCGGCAGGGCGCATCACGTTGGCTTTGAAACAGCAGCATGGTACTGGCATTTTGTAGACGTTGTTCGGGTCATCCTCTTTGTCTCAGTATATTGGTGGGGAGGTCGGGGGTAATCGGAACTACTAAAATACACTGCTCGGTCACTATAGTAGTAGATTACTATCCATAGTTGGTTTTTGGAATTGGAGCATTAAGGTGATCTGCTCAAATACACTGGGTCAATAGAGAAAATGGTAGTGGTGGTTTTCAGAAACAAGGTAGATTTGGTTCTATTGATACACACTTACCATTATTGATTGGTGGCCTGGAGTTGGTCTATGTAGTTTCTATCTCTTGGTATCTCTTACCTATATTCCCTTCCGTTAAACTACCAAAGAAAAAAGGAAGTGAGTTAGACCTGAAGATTGAGGGTTGGCTTATAGTGAATTGTAGATGGATCGCCCGGTCGGATTTGCCTACAGTATGTGCATATACCATGAAGATGGTATTCATGAACAATAAAAGGTTTTTCCACCCCCGACATTATTTACCGGCCTATAGATACAACGAGACCTCACCAACGGTATCCTCCTAATCAGGTGCTTTATGTTCGGCTACACCTGCCTTGACAGAAGAAGCAGTGCAGAAAGCATCTCCGGGTGCTATCCAAAGTGAAAAATCGGGGGGTCGTTCGATGAATGTGATCTGACCTTTGGTCGCGGATGGTCGAATAATGTGCTTCCAAGTGATTGGGCGGGCCCCAGGAAAGAGAAATGGCATCGGCTGAGTAGGGTGATGGGCGTTCCCGGGTCTCCACAGTTCGACCATTTGCAGCGGTGGTCGCCGCTTGAACCACCATTATGTTATTAAATAAAACCTTCTTTTTCAGTGAATACTATAACAATTGTGCACCGATCTAAGATGAATGAATGAATATTACCGCATGGAAAGGAAGGCATGAAATCCACACTACTCCGATCAACATCTCAAGTGATTTAGTGTGCTATAATAGCACGTTGCCTCCTCACCTGGGAGGAGAAGTAGCTTACCTTTATATGTCGAGAGACGTATTCGGATTATGAGATGGAAGGGATAAAAGACCTTATCAGCTGGCCAATTTAAATTGTAATGTAATGGCAAGCCCAAACCGTACGATAAGGGATGTTAGACTACATCTCAAGAAGAAATCATCTATTCTGAAGGCCGTAAGGAGATATGAAGTGATATGAGCCTATATTAATATGGTGATTTCTTGGATTGGGCGGTATAAAACTTGGCCGCGGACCGGTACACAAGGATCTGAAGGACACCTCTAATACTCACTCTTCTTTAAATCCTTATCGATGAGACTAAGAAACAACAAAGAGAGGACAGAATGGAATGACCGCCGTCAAGAGACTTTAATAACTATAGCATGCTAGAAATGGAGAGCTGAGGTAGTTAGACCTATACTCCGAAATGTTCCCAGCATAGGGGCCTATGGTTCCATTCTTGTTATTTCTGGAGGGGGTGCGGCCCTCTTCTCAGTGTGGAGTGATATACGAGAAATAGGTGTTTAGCCTGCAATGTCCGATAACGGCGCTGAAGTAGTGAATCTATCGGTACCAAAGCAGTGGCATACAACTTTGGGCCTAACGGCCGGCCCAGTAACCTTTTGGAATGGAGGATCCCTATTGGTGGGGGGGGGGAGTTCCCACGGTATTGTGTTCATGACCAGTGAGTTTGGATAGGAAAGCAAGTCGCTACGGTGCCCCCGCCACTTTCGATATTCCTAGTACTACTGGATATGTATTCAAATGAGCAAGAGGCGTACGGAACAAATAAGAATGATGTAGTATTTCTGGGTGTTCTATTGAATCTGAACCGGCCATATCGTTTGGACCTAATGAATAAAGGAAAGGAGAAATGTTCCTATTGTCCTATCGATCCATTAGAGAACTCTCTGGTGAGGTATCGTTTTGCGCATCTCTTTGTTCGCTGGAGTAATCTACCGCTAAACCGTAGGTGAACCACGATCAACAAAGAATGGGAAGACATAGGTCACATATATTGGTTCACTAAGTTTGAAAGAAAATGGACCTTTTTTCAATCGTTCTATGACTAGGAAATTCTATTCATCAATTGGATAGTTTACTCTTTTCATTCACTTTTTCTAAAATTTCTAGTACCATATAGGGGATCCAAATCTGAGCATGTTAGGTGACTCAAGATTTAATGATAACCTATGTCCTGTGTGGGGGAAGTGTGATATGGGCGCCGTCTAGTGGAAACAAAACATATGACGCATCAGAATCACCATAAGTGGATAGCGCTCCGATGAGAGAGTTATTTGGTGCCTTTGACAGGTCCCATATGTAGTTCAACTAGTTTAAAAGCTCTCGAATCAGATTTTGGGCTCTAGGGAATTCTTGCATCTACTTGGCCTTCGACAGCAAAAATGGGGAACCATATCTGAATGTGAATGGCTGCGGTGGAAACAAAACAACAAATTTTCTGTGATTGCGAAATAAAATCTGAAAGCATGGGAAACCGACCAGAAAAGATGAGCCATAGTTATTGATCCCAGAATTAGTACTTGCGGGATAGGAGAAGTGGTAGAAGCTGGTAAACAAGAAGAAGGAAAAGACTAATGGGGCTTTCACACCTATAGTCAAGAGATAGCTCTAGGGATGGAAAAATTCCACAGTTTCTACGGAGGAAACAATTCATCATGATTTCTACTATATTGGGAGTCTGAGCTCAAGTACCCAAATTATAATTGTTTTGTTCCCTAAGTGTTGAAGTTATTTCGATTCTGTAAGCATGCCCAGCGAGCCGTCTTTGATTATTCCCTTTTTGGAGTTGCTTATCCATCCCTATAGTTATTGGTTGGGAGATTTTTCAAGTATTCGTGTTGGAACCAATGAGCCGTACTTTTTTTCTATTTCATTTGTTCAATTGGTGGTGTGATCTACTTAAACGAGTGACTCCGGCCGAAGGAACGGGCCAAGAGATCTAGGATCTCAAGTCATGTGAAGTGTGATCTAACAGTAGGCAAGGTACCATTCTTAGAATGGAAGGGAAGTAATCATGTATGGTTATGGTGCTAGATCGAACAATCTTTAGCTTTCATCATCATATACAGAACGAGAATAAAGCTTCTGGTATTATTTGATCAGTTGGTCACTGTGGGTGGGTGAGACTTAGCAGCTTGGCCCAGAAGTGCTGTAGCGACTATGTTGGGGTGCATGGCCTCTCATACCTGGTATTGGTAGAGGGGTGCTTGCATACTGAAAGGAAGATTGGCGTGCATATAGTAGGAATTGAACCTATGAATTCTCCAATTATGAGTTGGGCTCTTTAACCATTCAGCCATGGATGCTTAGCGGGGCAATTGAGATTGGTAGCTGATGGTCACCTAAAGGCTCATGGTGTTAACTATGCTCAATCCCCTATCAGTCTCTTTCCGATATTACTGGGAATTCACAAATGATGTTCTCTCCCCGCAACCTCCGAAACGTATTCAGCTATGGGGTGCTCGTTAGCATTGGCGTGCATATGATGTGCAATTGAATGTGGTGACATTGCCATGGTAATCAAGCCATCACTATTATTTGTATTAGTGTTTCAATTGAGCAACATGCTTATGGAATAGATCGCATCTCCTTCTCTTTTTAATTAGTTTATAAGTATCCTGCATTCTTCCTCGCTAAACCCGTTAGCATGAAAGTTTCCCCTTTTTCATGGGTCCATCACAGAGATGCATAGAGGAGCAGAAAGAACTTCATATATCCCTTTTATACTCAATCCAGAAACAAGATCAGATATTATTCTGGTTCGTCTCCATTTTCATGAAACTATTCCTCATGCAAGGGAGTCGATAAGTCATCGAAGGGTTTGTGTGAATAATGGAATGGTAATTATTACTCATTTTAAAGTGTCCCACGGTGATATAATATCTTTTCAATCAAATGACGGCGGCTTCTAATGAGTGAAATTAGGAATCAACAGAATCTACATTGGTGGGCAGTTCCAAAAATATCTCTAATTAAGTGATGCTCGATCCCTTTCACTCGACTTCTTAGAAAATACCAAGATAGATAAGTTAGCACCAAGATGTTAGCTTATACCTATTCTCGATCCAATCTCTGTAGATACTGTGCCACCGGCATAGGCGCTACCATATAGATTTTGGTCGCCGCTTGAACCAAGTCCACTTTGTTTTATTTTGTGTACAACAACCTTAACCGCACAAGCCTGGGCTAGGCCTATCTCCATCCCTAGAGGAGTCGTATGAGGTGGAAGCTCCACATACGGTTTTGAAGCTGAGCCTTTCCATCAATGGGGCTTAGGGACTGATATGATGATTGGTTTAGTTAGGGTGGACGACCTACTACGGTCACCTGTAGGGATTAGTGCATGAGACCGCAATCCACAAACTGACGCATGGGACTCACCCTTGACTTAGGAATGAAGAGGGGAAACATAACATGTCACAAGAGTAGGGCGAGGTTAGGAACCTATTTACTATAAAAGGAGAGGGACGCCTCACGATTCGGGCTTCTAGAGATGAGGCCTTTTGGCGAAGCCAAGTCAATTTCAGGCCACCAAACCCTGAAACTGATGAGAAGGATCAACCAATTGGTTGATCTTATATAATCTCCCTACCTTCCAAAGGTTCCTACAGGATGGGACAAACATAGTAGAGCGGTGACCCGGGAGTGGATCCCTGCCGGCAGGGGGACAGGAGACGACCATCTCGAGGCACATCACGACCTACAGGCAACACCGGCGAGACCTGAGAAGGAAACCCGATTGGGAGACAGAGGGTCCATAGTACCTTCAGCCTCCCGTTTCATCATTTCTTAAAGTGGGGGGAAGGGATCGATTTTCTGCAACGGAAAAAAAATAGAGCAGCAGCACAACCTAATGATACATCCAATACCCATGATCTATGCCTAGAATGCGTTGCTAGATCTCTGCTCTATAGAGCTATATAGGCAATAACGAACGCGGCGATCTGCAATACTTCTGGCGTTGACTACTACTTTTCATACTTTTGGAGAACTTCTAGCTATCAAAGAGACGAAAAGGCATAGAGAAAATACTACTAATTATCGGGTAACGTGGTGCGAGCGCGCTCTGTTGGCCTGGTATCGGGGGTTCACTGTTTCCCAGTGCTGACCACACTGAGAGACGTGAAAGCGCAGGTAATTCCAGTTGGTGAAGTGGCTTACATTATCCAACATGGTATGAAAAGAGAGGTCATGATGATATCATCTATGTATGTACCGCTCCTCATGGAGTAGATCCTGCATCCTACCAAGTCTTTGACCAGGAGTTAACCCTCTAAGAAGAGATGCACACGATGTCAGTCAAAGACCCATCAGTATCATACTGGAAAAACTAAGCTAAAGCTGGGTAGTCACCAGTTCTGTTACAACTTGCAGCGCCTTCTAGTTGGTCACGGAACAGTTGTAGTATGGCTTATGTTGATTTCCCATCCTGATTCATTTGTATGCCTGATCTCTCGATCATTTCTACCAGATCTTTTATTTATTTGATTCATGGGGCCTTACTATGTTTGGGATTTGGGGTTCATCAAAAGATCACTGATTTCCTTCCTCCCTGCATCGTGATGATTCGGCCCTTCCCGAGATACCGCCAACATCTTCCCTCCACTTCGCTACTATTTTTTTCCTCTTATTTTTATTACCCATTATTGAATCAAGAATTTTTCTTGAATAATATCATAAGGATGGGAAAGAGAATTATAACAAAACAATCCCTTTTTCTCCGCTCTTCCGGAACCGGTAAAGAAATGGGTACTTTTTCTACGTTGTTTAACTTAGTTACTGGGGGGTTTCAGAGAAGACCTATGTGGGACACCTTTTGGGTATGGGATGATCATTTAACCTTTGTATTCATCTCATTCCTTATTTACCTACGTGCACTGTGTTTTCAAAATCTTCTTGTCGAACCGGCTCCTATTTCAATCCGTGCTGGACCGATCGATATACCAATAATAAAGTCTTCAGTCAACTGGTGGCTGTAGGGTTGCTTAGAAAATACCAATGCTTCTTTCTTATTCTTCTTGCATCCCGAGCCCCATTATTAGAATGGAAGGGAAAGGAAAGAGAACGAAGGAATAGGGAAGGTCCGGAAGAATGTGATGTACCCAGATAATCTTTTGTCTATGGTTACTCTCGCTATCGCAGGCTCAGGTGAACTTTTGTTTTTTCATGAACCAACGAGTTCAGTCGTGTTGTGTCACGAGTCTACAAGCCTATGCAGGTCCTCTCTGATCAACTCATGAGGCCTCTATAGCAGCCTGTTGAAATCTTCCATGGCTTTTCTTGTTGCTGATTGTGGCTCCCATCGTGAGACCCACAATCTTATTTCTTCTCAGATATAACATGATGCCACAATCAAATGGGCCAAGTTTCTAGATTGCCTCGATGAAAAAAATTTAATGATAAAAAGGAGAATGAGCTCAACCAACTTATTTAAAAGATAAAAAGTAGATCTGAAAACCCCTCTGTTTGGTCAAATACTGGCTATACGGAGCGGGGGGGGGGGGGGTAGAAGCACTCATTTCATTATAGTGGGACCTAGAGGAGCTTAAAAGGTACGAAGTGTATTTCTTCCTTTCCTTATTATTTATTCTTTTTCTGCTTGACTTACATTCTTACGTTCTTCCTTTCCTGATTACCTTGCTTTATTACTTTCTACCTTTCTAGTAGTAGTAGGAGTCTTAGTATGCCTGACTTTTCTTCCTAGGAAGAAATACCTCTTGCTTCTTCCTCCCCTACCCAAGTATTAGAGCTAGGAACTAGGAAAGAGTAAGAGATAGACCTACTACTCCTAGTGACTGGCTACTTGACTACGCTATTCAAAGCATCAAAGATAGTGTTGTACAAGCGCACTCTCCCTGGGCTTTCTGTGTTGTAGCAGGGCTTTTCTTTCTGAAGAGATTGGCGTGATCGTCTTTGTTTGAGGAATAGGCATAAGCGCCATTCTATTAAATAGAGTAAGCAAAGGGCAAGGCCTACCATTAGTGGAAAGAGAAGAAGGCAGAGTGAACTAAGACAAGAGAAGTTGGAACTAGTGCAAGTGAGGGAATCCACTCTTCTTGGTCGAAGTAAAGAAGGAAGAAAGATTATTCCACTCTAAAGGTAGCTCCTTCCTCGAGGCAATGAAATTTAGGAGTGACAGGTCGGATACTATGTAGGCGCTCATAGATAAAATCAATATTTGTAGCTAGTTACTTGCTCAGAAGATAGAGTCCTTCATTTATGATTACAATATACTTTTTTTAATATAAAATCCTTAAGAATGACTCCACAACAGTCATAAGGTCAGATGACCAACCCCATGCCCTGAATGGAGAAGGAGCTTGTAGCAAAGGGGAAGAGGATACTGATTCTTGAGCATAAGGATGAACCTCCCGATTCTCATTCTCCTCTTCTCCAGCCACAAAGGCTATTATTGGAAAACCTAAAAGAGATAAGAATAAGAAAATAAGAATTGTAAAAGAATAAGAAAGACATTACAATTGAAAATGGATTCCTTTCGAACTATGAAACCAAGTGTGAAACTTGGAGAAGATAGAAGAAAGAAACTGTTGTAAAAACCGGGATTTTTGTAGTAGTTGTACCCCCTCGATCCCTCGTAATGAGGCAACAAGATTCTTCTCAAAATATTCTAGGGTCAAAGGCAGCACTGAAAGCGAGTATTCTCGGGTTGGAATGAATCTAGAACAGAACTTAACTAGGAAAGAACATAACTTCAACCACCTCAAACGAAACCCTCAAGCATTATAAGTCTGTCCATCATTGTACTTGTGTTGTGAAGCCGGTTCTAAACCTTAAGAGTTAGGAAAGACAACCTGCACCAGAAACTGCACCTCAAGATGAACCTTCACTCCGAGCTGGGGAAGACAATCAAGTAAGTTAACGAAGGTCTTTAAGGCAAGCCAGAAAGAAGGGAGATAGCAAGGAAAGGAAGAGAAGGAAGCTAGCAGGGGCCAGAATCAGACCTATAAGCCATACTAGTTTACGAAGGCAATCCAATATGTTGAATCCGACATGAAGTAAATTCCCTCAAACATGCCTACACACACCTGAACAAGTACCAGAACCAGAAATGAAATCTAGTTAATGGAATCTGACTTGTGAAGCTGACAAGGTTTCATGACACGTGCAGATTCCAATCCAGTCTGTTTACGAATTGATAAGTGCCCGCTCGTATCCCGTACCGGAACCTGTACCTAAACTAATACCAGTACCAGAACTTTCGGCTTTTGAAGCCCACTAGAAATCCAGAATCAGAATTGAAGGAAAATCCCTCACTCGCTGCTACTATCTCCCCCCAAGCAATACAAAAATATGGGAACGATAAGGGGAAAGCATAAGAACTTCACCTTAACTGGACCTCAACCTGAACCTCCTAGGTAGGGAACCAAAACTATAAGCTCGTGAAGAGAAAGAGAAGCCAGTAACAGTCAGAACTGAAAGAAGAATGTAATAGCTTGACCTTAAGTGGGGAATAGCTCAACTTAAAAGGAGAGGAGGAGCAGAAGAAGGGACACTGTAACGGAAAGCTCGGGCTTGGGAAGTCAATCAGACTGTAGAAGGAACTTGTCCATCTTGTGAAGCCAACTATAAATAAGTAGGCCCTTATTTCATGAATTCATTTAGTAGCATCCATAAAGTCATCCTGTACTGCTGATCATGCTGTTTCAAGCTAGGGAGATGACAAGGAAAGGAATTATTCCTCTCCTCATCTCTATCTCTCCCCACTAAAAACATGGTCACACCATGGGCACCAAGAGAAAGCGAACCCTCGGTCAATCAAAGTGCATCTAAGCATGTCGTGAATAGAGTTCCGAGTCTCTAAGACCCTCCCTACTCTAATGAATCTAATGATGCCTTCACAACTTCTTCTTAAAGGTATCTATTTATGGAACTAAAAAAGCTAGGTACTTTACCCTATATAGTTTCTCCCTGGGTGTGGGAGATCCCATCTACCGTTCCTCCAAGAGTGGTTATGCCGATTCTTGCAAAATCCATTATCTTCCCTAACTTTCTTTCTCCTATTACTTCACTCTCCCTTCTGCCTTTCTTCAAGAGTCAGATAAGAAAGGGATAACTTAGCCAACCAACTAATAGGGAATTTTTCACTTAGAGTTCTTTCTTCAAGACCTTGAGGCGGTGAATGTAATGGAATGTCCACAGATTCGGCTTAGTGAAAATAGCCCTAATTTGATCTTATTCCATATATGACTTTGTAATTCATTTGATTCCTGACAGGATTGGCAATGGGCTTAGTAAGCCTCCTTCATTTCATCTTCTCAGTGAAGGAAGCCTGTGTTCATATCTGATCCTTCCTGGGATTTGAACAGTAGACTGGTACTTATATATATTGGGCATTCGAACTTGAGAGATGCCTTCTTCACTGGCCAGTCATAGTGTTATGGTCCCTTCTTTCCTGAGAAGAGAGGGTGAGGTTAAAGGAATTTTCTTTTCTCTTTAGAACCTAGAACTATAGATATTAAGTACCTGATCCCTCTAAGTTGGAAGTCTAGTTCTTTCAGAGGGCTTTCCCGATGCCGATCTATATAGGTAGAGTACTGAGGCCTTTTTCCTAAACATCATAGGAACTGAGATTCTATCTAGTAGGGTACTATCCAATACAAGTTTTGTTCCTTTCTCTGCCTTTATATCCTCACGAGGAAATGAAGGGTTTCACTTTCTCTTGCTTATCCTTTTACTTTTCTTTGTCTGGAAGCAGCTCTCATTTCCTTCTTTCTGCTTTCTTCCATAGAGTCCGGGTACTCTTATATATAGTTTCATCTCAGTCCAATCTCTTTAGAGTTGGAGATGAGTCCCTTTTGGGTCTATCGCTTTGTCTAAACCAAATTCAAGGAATGGTTGTCATCCAGACCCACTTTATCTTTCCTATACTTCTTTTATTTTTCTTTTTTTGGCAGTGTGGAGCCCTCTCATTGGGATTCTCGCCTTCTAATATTAAGATTCAACATTTTTGTAGAGTTTCTTGAGTCTCTTTCTTGTAATAAATTACGTTAGATCGACTTGCTAAAGCATATGTGGAAATCAACCTTGATCTGTCTAGTTCCTCAGAAGGCAGGAACCTCTGGCATCATCCAACTATGAACACACACTTTCTTTCCTCATGCATCTGTATCTTCCTCTTTCGTAGAATTATTCTATTATCCCCTGTATTCATCTTATCCATTCACATTATTTCTAATTCAGTATATATAATATAGTATACCATACCCAACAATCTCAAGAGCCTGTCCCGCGAGACAGCTCTAAGGTCAATAGGTATTTTCACTTCTGATTGAACAAAGTAGCTCGACTGGTAAGGAAAGGTACCCGAAGGAGTGTACTCGGACTCCCATTTTTTCTTGACCTGAAGCTTGAGAGATAGAACAACCTCTTGTAAACCTAGGGCATGAGAAACATAAAAAAACTAATAATCGCTAGGGACTATATATTTTTGAGCTCCAACCTGGAATTTCAACATCAAGCACACCCTTATACACCTATTCTATTGCAACTATCAATAACCTTTGTTGGGGGAAGGTTCTGACCACACGATGTACCAAGAAGACATCACCTAGAGACTTATTCGTCTCCTTTTATGGGTATAGGGGCATTCATGAAAAAGCATTCCTTATGTTCATTCTATATGTAAACAAATGCAATCCAAAACCACTCACCCCTATGAATTTCCAATTCTTATTCATCATAGAAGTCATCACCAGCTTCGGCCCTTTCCCTTTCTCAGATTTCCTAAGATCTCGCCTTTTCTAGGAAATGGATCTAAGCCTTTTTCGTGGCTTTCACCTGCACTAACACCAGTATATGGACTCAAAATCCCAAACAGAAGCAAGCTGACCTTATTATTATGAAAAGGGGAAAGGGGCTAAAACCAAAGCTAAGGTTGAGAGACTAGAAGAATAGGAAAGACTTGGTATATAATCTGTGCCTTCTTTCCAACTATAGTCAATTAGCAAGCGAGTAGGGGACAATGATTTTCCTATGGGAAAAGGATCTCTATGTTTCTTTCCTATTTCAAATACTTCATTAGGTTTATGTTGGCATTGAATCTTGATTGCTTCTTGCATTGCTAGAAACACAGTACGATTAGAGTACTAGTGCTCTATGGTTGAGCGGCTGGACACTCCTTTCATTTCCCGTCCATTAACCCGAACTCTAGACTTTTGAAGACATGAGGAGATGTAGCTTCTATTAAAACTTCCTCTCTTTTTACATTCCCCACTTCAATGTGATACGCTGGAAAAAGGGATGTCAGAAACTGAGGAGAGTTCATGCGTTAAGTTTCTTTGTTGAATGAAGGTTATTTCAAGGATCGAGATGGGTATTCTTCCTATATAGTCACTTCTTTTTTTGTTGTTAACCCCCTGAGTTCAAGATGTCCCTTTCCGCTTCTCTTTCAGCAACTTCCCTCTTTGGGATTGGTCAAGCTCCTTCACTTATTGCTTGATTAGATAACACCTTTTCTTCCTATTAGTAGGTCTTCTTTCCCGTTCAGTGGTAGTTTAGTTGTAGTTTTGAGCGAGCTTCCAAATCCAATATTCGATCTTTCCTCACTAGTTATGAAATGCCCTGGCTACTCGTTATGAGTGACCCAGTCTTACCCTACTATCCGTCTAGTCTTTCCAAGACTGGTTAAAGCAAGAAGCCCTATTTCTTCTGTCTTAGTCGATTGACCTTTCTCAACCCGGTAGAGGGTGACCCCATTTCCACAAATCCTGATTCCTTCTGATTCTCTTTCTTCTCTTTCTGATGCCTCTGCTACTTAGCTTTCTTTGAATCTTTTAGGCGCTCATCATATCATAATTTCCAGCTTCTAAATATCCATTGGTCGAGTCGCTTCACCCCTATCCCTATTAGATTAGTGGATAATCTTTTCCCCTTCTTCTCCCCAGCTTTGGTCGAGGTCGATCTAAAACTTCCCTCTTCGTTCGACCCGGGAGATGGCACCTCACCCTATATTCTCGGATTCGTCTCTCTCCCTTTCGTTGAGTAAGGGTTCCCCCTTCTTCGAAGGTCACCTCAAACATTTCTTATAAGAAAATTATTCTTCTGCCTTTGGGACTATATTAGAAGAAAAGAAGGTAGTATTTTTCTTACCTGAGTTGTCTAATGGACTATATAGAAAGAGTACCGGCTAGGATATGGATTTGTTTCCTCCTCAAAAGTATCCTTTATGCACTATATATATATAATATAGAATGTTAGAGGTTTTATGAGAATTTCATAGGGGGTTGTGAACTCATACCTATTCTTTGGGTAATCAAATATCCTCTTTGTTAGTAGATAGAGTTCCTTTCTAGCATTCATAGCCTTGAGTGATAAAATCCCCTTTTGTTTCCAAACCTTCCTAGTCTCACTGGTCCCTGCTCCCCCTATTTTATTAGGAAATCAAGTACAAATACAAAAAAATCCTTTAGGTGGTCGAGTAGCTTCCACTTATTCATTAGATTAGTCAAGGAACTATCATCTCTCTCCTGCTCCTGCACAGGTAGCCGAGTACCTTTCGTTCCTAAGCTATCGTTTCCCTCCTCCCCCCTCTACTCTAAAAAAAGGAGGTGTCCGACCTTGACAACCTTGGAACCTTTCTTTCAAGTAGATCTTCTGCCTAAAGGGTACTAGGTTTTTGTTACCTACTCACCTCTATTCGATTCGAGGAGTGATGCAAGCCCATGATTCTGCTACAACTACGAAGAATTCAAGCTTCTATTCTGAAACTCTTTCCACTACTGGTACTTGAAAGGTCAGAACTTTCTTTTCTTCTATGACTTCTACCTCTTCCTGACGGTTAGAGATTCTCTCCCTTAAGTCTCGCTCGAGAATCTACGATTTACTATCCCATAACTTCACTCATAAACTTTGATCCTAGATAATCTATGTACTAAGAGCTTTTCAGTCCAACCCCTATATCATAGTCTAGAAAACCTTATTTCCTCGCCCACTATTAGAAAATATAGGTTCAAGTAAAATAATGAAATACATAAAGTAAAAGTAGAAGAATTTCCTCTCCCCCTCCTATCATCGAGCTTGTCCCTCTGTTCCTTGGGTTCACTCCTCCCTCCTTTATTATTATTAGTAGGACTTCTGAACTTCTAAGCATTGAGATCCACTAAAAAGGAGATAGTTCCTTTATTTTAGTTAGGATATAGGTTCAACATGGGATTCTAGGTAGGTGCCTTCGTAGTTGGCTTACTGTTAGGTTAGGTAGGTGCCTTCCTGGCTTGACTCTCCTTCCTAGATTGCATCTATTAGGTAAAAGAGATCCCTTGAACTTTTCCTATGTTTGTAGTAAGGGTGGTAGGATTAAGATTAGGAGATTGATTGAGTGAAGGTGAAATATGAAATAGAAATAGGACATCCTTTCTAAAGTCAAGTATGCTAGAACTTGTAGCCTTGTTGAACCTCTTTCTTGCCCCTAAGAGGAAGGTCTCGATGGGTACTCTTCTATAACTATATATATAGAGTACCTGTATGACTCTGAAAGAATAAAACTTATTATAAGACTGGACTCCTTATCAGGAAGAGATAGACTTGGCTTCTCTCTTTCTCCTTCTCTATGCATTGCTTGGGTCTTCATTGGGCACTAGTTGCGCACTAGCTCTTCGGTGTGAATAAGAAAGTGTCAAGTGATTGAGTCTTTCGTAGGTGTGGCGGTCAGCTGTAAACTCTTGTTCGGGTTAATTAATTGAACATGCCAAAGGCGAAAGAACACACACACACAAAGGAGATCACTACTTCTTGACTTTATCCTCTTCATACTGAGAAGAAAATCAATAAGAACATACCTTTTCCTTTATTCTATATCTTGGAGCTAAGGGTTCATCTTCAGGTTGTGCTGTCGTGACCTTTCGAAGGAGGTCTTGCAGGTGATCTTCTTTGTCTCGGATCTTGACTGCAAGGTCGTCCACATAAAATTTGACCATCTTATGCAACATGTCCTTGAAGATCTTGGTCATGTCCCTCTGGCCCTATCACTTAAGGTGCACCAGCATTCTTGAGTCCAAACGGAATTACTGTTTAGCAGTCAATGCATATGGAATGAGGTTGTAAGCTTGTAACCAAAAGTCTTTTTTATCATTATTTCTATGATGGGTGGACATGCATCATTTAGGTTACTGAAGTCTATACAAACAAGGAGGTTACTGTTATTTATAGTTACTGAGACTATGTTCGCCAACCAGTCTGCCACTATCTATATTATACCCATCTTCACGGATGAATCCTACATCCTTCAGCTTCTGGACTTCCTTCTCGATCTTCTCCATGATCACCGGGTAGCTTCACTGGCTTTGTATCTTCCCTGATATTTAGACGATCCATTGCAACCTCCTCCAGGAATTTCTGCATAGCTCCATGCGAATACATCGGAAAACTCCTGTAACAGGCACATGACAAATAGAAAGAGTATCGTCTTTCTTCCTGGTTGTGTTCCCGGAACTTCATCTTCAGTTGGAGGGATAGGGTTCGATTCATGTTCTGTCTCTTCTTCGACGAACTCGTACACTTTATCTTCCTCATCGAGGGTTCTTCTATCGTTCACTATACACCGTTTTAAGAACTTAAGGCTTGACCTTTCTCTATGATTGTACTTCTTCATCTTCGTCTCCACTCAGCTTTCTCATGAAGCTTGGCAGGGTAATAGCCGACCTCCAACTCGTGGTAGTGGAAGAAGGGAAAGTTTCCCCAAATTCACTGACTTCACTATCGCTTTCGGAGGTAGAATTATAGGTAATTGATACCCCAAGACATATGTTCGAAGGTCAATTTATCCTCCAGATTCCATCGCCTCCTCTTGGCCTTTTCTTAGGTAAGGCTTCAGTGGTGTAGTTATTCCTTTGCCCCCCATTCAAGCCCCTGGGGTACTCAAAGTCGTATCCCATGTTTTTCATGATTCTCCGAAGGGAAGTATGTGAGTTTGGGTTTTGCCTAAGGTGCCACATCAACCCTCCTTGATCTGACCTGAAGGGTGTGTCAGACCCCCTAAAGAATATGATTTGTTTTTCACCTACAATAAACACATTGAAATCTCTCGACTCTGGAGATAGTGGGGGAACTTTTATTATTCAGCCACTCCATCTTGCCTTCTCCATCCTCCATCAGTGTTATAGGATTTTCAAGGGGAATTACATTTACAACAAACTTCTTCACAGGTTGGGACCTAGGGACTTCGATAACATCATTTATGTGGATGACATATTTCACTTTTGGACCTAACCACCTCCTCAAGGGATTCGTTTTTCTTCGTCTTCCAGGTCACTAGCGTACATATTTGCAATAGGATCCAACCCCTTTAGGCGTCCTCTCTGCAAATACTCTTTTTACTTTACCATTCTTGTCAACGTACTTGAAACACTCATGAAAAGTTGAAGGTACAATGTGATCCACGACCTTCCCATCCGCTGTTGGAAGTCTCATTCTCGATCACGTAGCAAGTGACTTCTGTCTTAAGATCTGTAATCATGCCCCATATCTTTCTGAGACTCAGCGTTGTACCCTGGGTCTTAGTGCTGCTCAGCTTCCTGGTGGGGATCCTAAGATTCCTTACCGTTTTTAGGGGTAGGGGTATAACATTTAGGGTTTCACTTGGTAGAGTTTGACTTCACCAATATATCATGAAAGGTACAGTAGACGATTATGGTGAAGGTCCCCTAACAACAAGTCTTCTTGAGAAAATGTGAGGTCTGACTCCTCCGCCTTCATCTTCTCTTGTATGCCTCAGTTCTCTTCTTGAGGTATATCATTCACTTGTATCTGGTGTACATGGGGTGCATACTGATCAGCTTCTGATAGAGCCTTGACAACAGCTTGTCGGATGTCAGGTGACAACCTCAAAAAGTCATACATGGTCATTCTAGCTGGTAAATTATCTAGTTATGCTAAAAAAGAATAATCAAAAGGCTCATCTAAGCTGGGTCTTCACCGTGGGGTCTACCGTCTCGGGGGTGGTAATCAATCCTTCTGTCTACATCATTTACACTGACTAGGGTCGGTGTCTCTTCAGAATTAGACTTTGAAGCATCCTCAACCCTAGGATAAGGCACACTTACCATGTTATAGGACTGTACAAGTGACATAGGCAAGAAATCTCCAAGTGTAATAGGGGTTCTAGCAATGCCCCTGGTACTGTTTCCTTATCTGATCTGTCAGTCAGTTATTGTTATCCTACGACTATCCAGTTATAACCAAAATCTTCTTGGTATTCATGACCGAGAGATTTCAAAGGGCCCCTCATGGGTCTAGCTAGCTCCTTGTCAGGATGCTACTATTTTTGCAGTATTTAGAATGATCAGATCCATCAAATGTGGTGTATCTCAATATTCCTGATGGCACATCCTTATAGATCCCCATTTCAAATAATGAGTGAACAGTCTTGAAGCAAGTGCCTCATCCTTTCCTCCACCTGCTCTTCTTCCATATTTAGGGAATTATCCCTTCTTCATCTAAAAAATAATCATAAGAGATTGTTTTTTCACAGTTTGGGTATATGAGGAGCACTCGTTTCACCAAGATTGAGACTTAGATCAGCCTTTGCTGGCCTTTGGTCTTCCAAGTGGCTGCTAAAAAGTCAAATCAAATGATAGCTCATTTCTAACTCTAAGGAATTTCTACCAGCTAGCTAATAATGCTACACACATCCTCCACAGTTCAAGTAAAGGAGCTCCATTAAGTGGAATTCTTCTATGGATTTTGAGATATTAACTTATTACTTCTTTAAGTATTTCCCTCATGGTTATGTGAACGTAAGTTCTCACCACCCTTCTGACTAAATGGGCCAGTTGTTGCATTCAAAAGTTGACTATCTAATTATTTCGTATTTTTTAGAAAAATGAAACCAATTAAAGAATAGCTATTTACCAAATTACCAAACTGCATATAATTTCTAACCACATCTATCTCCCGCTGGTAGCTGCACTCGTTTCCTATCCCTTATATAGTGTTGAGCTAGACCCTAGTTTATTTCCCCTCTCTTTCAAACATCAAACGGCTTCTCACTCTACTATGATAATTGATAACTCGAAAGCACAAAATGGAGCATAACACATCATGATCCGATCAACATAAAATAGAGTATGCACCATACTATATTCAAGTGAACCTCAGGTGATTGTTCGTAAGGCGGGTCTTACTCATTTTTACCGGCTACATATTTGATTGACATTTGGGCCAATCATCGCACTCTCCTAACACTTGTTGTGCATCTACTCTAGATATAATAGATCTATCCCTTGCATGAGAATTGGTTATTAGCTCCTGTCCCATTTATTCAGCTAGTCTGAAAGCCTTAGTGGATACCACCGCCTCCTGTATCCAACACTCTGCGTACATGTCTTTTGGTCAATACTGGAAACGAGCTATGCATGTTATGAGTGCATAAAGTCTTAAACAACTTCGATAGGAGCAATAGCAGAATCTGGATTGTGAAGGACCCCCACTATTAGAATATAATAGGGATTTTAAGGTTGGGCATTGGATGTCCTATAAAGAAGGAAGTTGTTACCAGGATAGGAAGGGGTTGTTTAGTGTAACCATCTTCATTTCTACTTGAATTGCGGCATGAAATATATAAGCGCTTCTTGAACACCAGGTTCTCATAGATCTGACCCGAATAGGGTGAGGTTCAAAGATCTGACCCTTTCTAAAGGGTCAGGATGGGATACTATGAAAAAAACATATATGTAGCTAGCTCTTTCACTAAGACGGCTTCTATTTATTTCCATTGGATTTAGACTTTGGGTGTTGTAAGCCTATTAGACCTTAGAGATAAGAAACAAGTCATCATTGACTGGAATCTTACTAAGGTTTAAAGTGATTACCATTGGAAATACGTTAAGATCACCTACTCTAGTCCCAGGTGCCAATTCCTCTTCCATAAGATATCCCATCAAAACTCAACTATTAGAATATAATATGCCCCTCAAGAGTTGGTCTAGGATGTTATCCTATATCCAAGATCAACTATTAGAATATAATAGTATGCATACGACACTGAAAATGAAACCGAATGGGAACTAGTCTTATGGGATTTTTCATAAAACACAATAATCTTCTTGATGAAAAAGAAAGTGGCACTTCAAAAATTCCGTTGAGATTAAAAAATTTCTGTTATGTTCTTCTTCGAAACTGCTGAATTGAAATAGGAATAACCGGAAGTCTTCCAAAGTCAGCAAATAGGGAAATGAAATAGGGGCATAACTAAACTATTAGACTACTATTCTAATAATTGAGTCTCTTCTTTCTTTTTTTTGGTTTATATTGGTTCAAATCCAATTCGTGAGATGGAAGTGATCTTTAGCTGGTCATGGCCATAATGTTCTCTTTTCCTCGGATTCATTGGAACCTTCTTTTTCAGAGCGGTAAAGAATTTGTTTAAATAGTTATGAGTCATCGGTTCAAGGCTACACCGCTTTTGCGTAAATTCCTCCCTCTATCCACCCATTCTTTACTACTTATGTAATATCAGGATCCTTCATTCATAAGGTTTCCTCCCTTGGTTACAGGTAACAGGATATTTCACGTCACTTTGTAGTCCTGACTGGCGTCGGTTTTTAGGTTCCTCAATTGAGATTGATGCCAAAATGGAATCATGTTTGGATACAGCTCTTCCTAGTTTGCGTACACCTACCAGTTATGTGTTGATGAATCTTCTCGATGCTGCTTATGACCTACGGGGTCACTGTATTCTATAATTATTACCATCCTGAATGGAAAAATCATAAGCAGTTTAGTCAACATCCACTAGATCAAATCAAATAAGTGTTTGGGTCTGACCCAAAAGAGAGAAAGTTTTTCCAGAGTGGGATACTCATGATAATCATATGGATGTCAAGGCTTTCACTTCCTAGGGAAAACGACCACATATCTATAACTATACCCCATTTTGATCGACTGATTCTTCTGCAGTGGCTGGATATGGGAGGAACCAGGCTAAGGCACCAATGAAGAAGGTCAACCTCTTCTTATCCCTCTCCTAATGTGTTCCAACAGCCAGGCGGGCCCATGTCAAACAAACAAACCTATAAATTGGAAGAGGAACTGCCAATCGAGGAGCTAGAGGAGAGGTTCCTTAGCGAGTACTTTTGTTTGATCAGATCCCCGGTCAAGAGGAAGTATCGGAGCTGGGGAGAGTAGATATTAAGTCAATATATGGAAGGATAGAAGGTATAGGGATTTCAAAGTGACTGATTGCAGCTGTATTATTTGATTTCTTTCTTTCTTCCCTCTGTTCCATAGGCTTAACCAGAGGATCTATATCGATACAGAACACTATGGATAGAGATCCGGTCATTCCTCTCCCCTTCCAAATGCTGAAATCAAGACCTTGCTCACTGAACTATAATTTGGAAGGGAAGGTGAACTCTTAAGAATGACCAATGGGAAACATACAAACATGAATAGTTGCCCTGATAGCAAACGGTCGTCACAAAGGAATCTGCTTTTAGCAGCCACCCTTGTACCCCCACTTCAATTGAGAGTGAACGATGTCGATTCTTGCAAGTGATTTTTGATGATATGGTATCATAGATAACTCGATTCATTGGAGCATCCCTTGAAATTCTCCACCTATTCCCCTCTCTCAATTTCCCCCACCCATTCTTCCCAGTAGGTACAGAAGCAGGAAAAGAAGCGGAATTAGCATTGATCTGAGCAGAGGTCTTTAGAACCGGAAGGAAGCTGGAACATGGAAAGAAACAAGTGAATGAATAGATTTTTTATCACTTAAAGTATTTTTATTACCCGGCACGCACCACAAGTTGGAAGCATTGAACCTCTAGGAACCACTCCTTAAAAATCTAACAACGAACCGAGATAAAGGGGAGTGCTGCCGGATCGGAAAGATGACTTCCATTCCAAAGGAGAGTGTCTAAAGTCCCAAGACCGGTTAGCCAAAGACCATGGTTCTCATTGTTGATTTGGATGTTTTTCCAATGGAGGGTGGGAAGTAGATGGACATAGGTGCGGATGAACTGAACTCATGCTAAAACTGTGGTCCATCAGATCAAGATTGAAAGAAAAGGACTATATAGAAAGATCTTACCCTTTTTAAAGGGTCGGTTTCTAAAAGATCTAACCCGAATAGGTTTAGGAATAGCTATCGAATTGTTGAGGGGCCAACTGGTTTGCTACGTTTGTTCGTTCTAGATAGGGGTTGATCCTTGAACATCTTTCGAAGTTCAAAATAATCGACTAATAGAAGTGACTGAGAAACCCGATGCCTTAGTATAAAGGAGTTCATTCCTATTGTAGCTAACGAGGTGTCATTAGACAGCATGCAATGTCACAATACATAAGTGAGAATTCTTTCAGTACTCTTTGAATAGTGGCTATTAGAAGAGTACTGACATTGATCAACTTCAAGGCAAGTGACTGAGCGGGCTAAGACCTACCGCTTGACGAGAAAATTGACTTTGAGGTTGAAACATTGTAACTACTGATTGAGGATCACTTCATCGCCATGAGTTTTAGATTCTGACTTGTTTTTTCTAAACTCCTCTGCATCCTTGGTCTTTCGTTCTGTCTGGAGAGTACTTGATACTCCAACGGATTCGGCCTTGTTTCCATTTTGCTCGTGAGAGGTCCTAACCCTTTAGAAAGGGTCAGATCATTTAGAACCTAGTTTCATTTTGCAAAAGTGAATTTCATATATCCAAATAGAATACTTTCTTCTCTTTTACTTGTGGATAGTTCTAGTCTTCTCTGTGCCTAGTGGTGCTTGCTTCATTTTGACTATATATATTATTCACCTCCCACCGCATGGGAACAACAAGAGTACATGACCTTCTATTGTACTTCTGTGAAGGATTCAATCTATGATTCTTTCTTTTAACTTAATCGAAATATAGTTTCAGTCCCATTATCACTACGGACGGGGTTTCTAATCTTGATTTCAGGCTTTCGTGAATAGAAAAAAACTGTCACGTGTGAGTTCGGCTTTTTCGAATGGTTTAATGAAAGAGTACTCGGGTTTGTTTGGTTTGTCTCATCCCTACCTAGAGTGGACATTACCCAATGACCACAATAGCCATAGATTCTTAATGTTAGGGCCAAATCCTAAAGAATTCCCCCCCTTACTGGCCAGGGTATCTAATCCCTAATCGGATGGGAAATACATTCTTTTCTCCCTTCTTTGAATCTCACCTGCACCTTCTGTTGTCTCTACTATTCCAGTCTGGATGGAAGTATGTTGTTAGTGACCTGAACCTTAATTTTTTGTTGCTGAGACATGCGCCTAATCTTTCTCTGTCTCAGCTCCTGGAGGGGCACTAGTTGTTTATGAGGAGGAGGAGGATTTAAAGCCGCTTTACCGCAGGTGAAGGAGCGAAAGCCGCTTAGGTCTTATTCCTACCTGTTCAAAATATTGTGCCTTCTTTAGAGTGATTACCTTCATAACCGGACTAGGATCCTTTCTATCTCTTGCATTCATCTTATTATTTCCCCTAAAAGGTTAACCAAGTGCATCGTCATGCCACAACAAAACAAACGGGATCAGCGCAAAACAAATCATAGGCTAAGAGACTCACCCGAGCAAGGAACCAAACAAGCTAAGGGGATTTCTTGCAATTAATTCAGTTTTTCTAATTTTTCTTTATCAATTCAAATAAAAACAATTCACCAGTGGCAGTTCCAGATTTTTACCCTGGTGAAGCAATTTCAGTAGCACATCATTAGTTTACTTTGTTGATCCACCAGCGTCTAAGACAGAGGTATAGTTAGAAGTGGAGAGCGAAAGAGGATCGGGAAAATAAAAGACTAAGTAAGGTTTCGATCTTGGTCTAATTTTCCTAGCCTTGCCTTCTCTATGTGATTCATTTAAGTTCATTGGATGATGGAAGAACCAGGCATGCTGATCTTTTCCCTTTTAGGCGGCGTGAATGAAAAGGTTGGAAGATCTGGACAAAGAAGATGAGGGACCTGTAGAGTGTCCCATGGTTCGATTCTGTAAGTAAAAGGTTGAATTAGGATCGTTTCTACGCGTCTTGTTGAAAAAACCTGAGCAGAGCTCAGGGTTGGGTTTACCTGAATGCGCCCTAATGTCGTACCTTTTTCATAATGGTTAAGCGAGTAAGTAAATGGGAAGAGCGTCTTATTAGGTTCCTAGATTTCCAGGCTCGCAGACGGTTGAAGAGAGCTCCAACAGGCCAAGAGGCCAAGGAAATCAAAAACCCGTCGTGGATGACTCTGGGATAAAAGGCCAATGAAGATCAGATATGGCCTATTTTGGTAAAGAATATTTTCTTTCAGTGGAGGATTCATAAAGAGCGTTCCTATAATATGGCCCGAGACAGATCAATGGCACCGAAAATGGTTCGTGGCTGAAATGATTTACCAGAGCTTAGAGCGAAGCGTTAAGCGAGGGGCAAGGCGTGATTGGAATCTGCTATACTCATAGTATCCTGGATCTGGATGCAGGGTGAATTTGAGTTCTCTGGGTATTTACTTTATTTCTGGAACCCCTCAATAAAAGGGAAAAGGTCTCAATCTAAACTAAATAGACCCCCTTCTATGCCGAACAACTTCCAAAGAGAGGGTTTCCTTATTTCTTCTGCTTACAGACCTAGCATCCCTTGCGCTTCAACCAGGGCTCTGACCTCTTGGAATATCAAAAGTGGAATTGTTGGATATAGTATCAAAATGACTGAACGTGATTTTCCCTTATAAGCGGGAAATCCAACTGATCAAAGTTTGTCACACCTAGCAGTAAAATGACTGATTTTTAGGGAATTCAGGTCATCTCCTATGAGTGGAATTTGTCTTGAATCAAAATTCACGGGGTTGACAAACTCAGTTATGGAAAAGTAGGCTCCTATTAAGGGAATCGAGGGTGTGAGCCAAAAACTTATGAAAACTACGATCGTAAGAAAATGGTCTATTCAAGGAGCGCAAAGGCCGTATAGCTGAAGCCTTTGGTTTTATTGCTAGGCACTTAGCTAGAACGAGTCCCCTTACGATCGAAGCTACTTTCTTATTCCCTGGGTTCCCCATCCCCAAAAGATAGAAGAAGGTAGAAGATGTAGGAACCTTATTCCCCGCAGTCGTACGAAATGGAGAAAGGCCTTCTAGGAAGCCAGGTACTCTTCTAATAATAGTCCCCACTATTAGAAGAGTACCTGAAGTTATATTGAATATCCAAAATAGTTAGTCGGGCACTAATTGTTTTGTTAGAAGGAAGAAAGGAGGGAAGGTCTTACCTATTTGTTGTGAGTTTTTGTCGCTAAAGGAATTTCCATCTATTTTGGTATCTGCTTGAACTAAGAATATGATGCAAGAGTGAAATATGTTTAAAGATGACCTAGTTCACAAGCCTGTACCTAGCCCTACTTCTATTCAGCTTCATCTTCAAAAACTGAAGATCGGGGTAGGAGATTGGTCAACATCTGGGCGAGTCCTGGCGGATCTTTCCATTTGTCCATCACGGGAAACCTATGAGAGTGAATTAGTGACTTATTCCATACCCTTTAGAACCCTTATATATAAGTAGCAGATACTTATATATAAGGGTTTAGAACCATAACCGAAAGAAGGTGAAAAAAGCGGTGTATATTGAACAATCTGATGGTGTTTTTCATAGCAATCTAAGGAGTACCACTATAAGTAAAGAACCGCTGGACAAACTTCATTTTCTTTTCTTATATGGACACATTTGGCATGGTCTTGTTCAGAGATGTTTTTGCGGGTAGTGACTGATGCTCAAGTACAATTTATTTAAAAAGATTGAAAGGATTCAAAGAGGCTCGTAGAGGAAAAACATTTATCCAAAAGATTTATTCATTACTACTACATAAATCACTACATTACATAAACAAACTTTACTAGAGATTTCAAAGCATTATGCTAACTACATGATTTTCAAAACTGAAAAAAGTCAAAGGGTAGGCCTGAAATCGGAAAAACCTGTAGACAGACGAGTCTGTAACTACTTTATTCTTTCTTATAGTCTCTCCAGTCACTGAGGATGGTCGCCCGCACAATGAGGGATTTATTTTCATTTCGTAGCATTTGTAGCCTCCTCTCGAGGCCCCTTATTCTCTGGTCCATCATGCGCATGCGGTCTCCTATGACGGTATGGTTCGTCGGGCGCAGGTGTCTCCAAAAGGCTGTTAAGTGTCTCCGGCGTTCGCGCAGGTCGTTCTCTACGTGCTGTATTTCCTCTCCAACTTGAGAGAGCCTTTCTGCAATAGCCATAGTTCATCAACTCATAGAGAGGAGGTTCTAAACCCTTGATATATAAGTAGAACCTTTCTAAAGGGTTAGGAAGACCGTCAAAAAATGCTTTTATTTTAGAGCAATAAGGCTTATCGAGCCTCTATTTATAGAGTGTAGAGTCATCCCGCCATGCGGCATGAATTTGATGGCAGGCAAAATCCTTACTAGTTTTCCGCAGTTGAGTACTATCATGCATGTGTGATGAACAAACAAACTACCTTGTGAAGCAACAAGCCCCCCAATCATGCTGCCTGTGTGAACAAACAGACTTTGCACAACCGGCTTAAGCAGTTCCGCCTAATCGATCGTTGTGAAGTAAGTAGTTCCACTGGCAGACCGTTTCATGTTTGTTGTATAACGGGAGTAAGGGACTTCTTTATTCTCATAATATCACAGGACAAGAGAAACAGATGGCATAGGATAATAGCTCTTTAAGAGAATGCGATAGCGCCTTGATCGAGCCACGAGGCGAAGGTTAGCACGGTTGAGTACACTTATTCCAGCTAACGGATAAACCATAGAATAGTCATAGTAGTTGGCACAGTCTACCTCTCCCTCGGCAGCTAGGAATAGTTCAAATAAGCATATCTAAGATAGGCCTTCTTCTCTTCTGGCAATATCAACATGGCATCTCAGGTAGGTTGTCACTCCTTTTGGATGCAAGATGAGATAGAGGGTTGTTTGGTAAATCAATGATGAGGGATAGAGCAATTGAGAGTGAAATAACCATAATCAGAGGCTAGGTCCTTTAATTGAAGAGATAAGGGTGGATAGGACAATGTTGGACTATCAGGGAAGGGGCTTAACTTAGGATATAGAGTAAGCGGTCGTTCAGAGATATTCCTTTCCTCCCATTCCAAGCTACCTGGGCTTCTGGGCCTATGCAATTATGTTGACTAACCATGGATAAGTCTGATTCCCCCACCGTATCTAAAATGGGGGAGATTGAGATAGGCTCATCTGGTCTAGCTCTAGCTTTAACAGCTCAAGGAACTCTAGCAGCTTCGGAAAGAGTATCTATTTCAGAATAGGAGATTGGAACCCGAACGAGGATTGAGTTTAGTTCCTCTTGTACCATGTAAGTGGTTAAGAGATCTTATTTTTGAATAAAGACAGAACTCTTATTTATATATATACATGGTTTTCAGTCTAGTTCTCCACAAGGCATGAAATCACCACGTTAAGCTTCACCCAATCAACAAACAACAGATAACAACCAATCACGGAACACACACTGAAACCTAGCACTTTATTTTTTGGTAATTGAATTAAGCCCAGAGGTTTCAGGGAATCTAAGCTAAGCTAGTCAGATAAATCACAACAAACGTGTTCAGCCATCACTTAAGATAATATAATAAAGAGAATCGGCACTCGAAAGCACAGTTTGAGTTACTACTTCTATTACGGATAGCTAATTCAAATCATTCTAAAGACCTTATTTAGAAAGGGCATAAAAGAGTATAGTGCAATAGTGCTTCAAAAAAATTGGAGCTTCAAGCATGCATTTGGTAAGAGAGAAAGAGAGAGCTATATACGAATAGAAAGAAATTAAGCCACTGAAGCAAAATCAATGAGAAACTACCTAAAGATAAAGAACTGAATAGGGTTCAGTAGCATAGTTCTTTACCTATAGTGAGAAACCAAGTTACAGAGTCTTCCTCGCTCAATCTATCTGATAGAACAATCGGACCCGCTGTGGTCATCCAGAGCTAAGAAACAGATGTACCAGTTAGCATGCTTTCAGCCTTCCAAGATCAGGCATTACGCGCAACGAGCTGAAGCTATCTTTGAACCAAACCTTTGAAGGTTAAGCCCGTTTGAAGGCAAGTCATGGTATCCGGGAGAAATGGAAAGCGATGTTTCAAAGTCTATTAGGGAAGCGGGCCCCTACTGGTAGTGATACCTGGATGAAGGCTAACATTTTCTGTTGGAATAGTCGATAGAGGGAGAGTACCTGAGTAGATCAATTCAACTTTTCACCAGGTACTCTTCCTATATAGTCTAGAGATAGTTTTCCGTGGGTTAGGATATGGAGTTGGATAGTACTCTACTCTAATAGTCCAGTATATTAGTTCATCTTCATCAAAGGCTCAGGGGTGATCAATCGAAAAGAAAAACACTTATGCTTTTGATTGATTTAGTCGGTCGAGATCCAAAAATGAATCCCTGCACTCGAACTATATAGAGTCAACCATATAGAGTCAACCATATAGAGTCAACCATATAGATCAAGTACTAAATTTGACTCTATACCCATATAGATTCAAATACTTTCTATACCTCAAATACTGTCTAATAGTGGGGATTCACCTATCTTTTATACGATATTGATTGAAGTTTCCAGAATCAGTACTCTACTCTAATAGTATTGAAAGAGACTATTAGAAGAGTACCTGTGACCAGACTTGATTGTGAGAAAGCGGTTCCCTTGACAGTACTCCACTACAGTACTCTTATAATATTTAGTACCGTAGTGAGTACTCTACTCTAATAGTGTCGTTAGTGAAAACAAGGACTAGACTACTCCATACGGTAATCTTATAATAGTGTGTACCTGGATCTACTCTAATAGTGAAGGAGTTCACACTATGACTAGGAGGGAGGATCAATACACTTCTACAAGTACTCTTATATATAGTGATAGAGATGATACCAACTGAAGTCTGGTACTTATAAATACCCATATAGGAATCTATACTCTAATAGTGGCCCTGTTTAAGCTCATTACACTCTACGGTACTCTTATAATAGTGTGTACCGTAGTGAGTACTCTACTATAATAGTCAGGTATGGTGGTTGTGCACCTTTATCGGTATAATATAGGTAGTAGACACAATGAGTGAACCCGATGGAACTCAGGCTTCTTCATATCAAAAGAAAGAAGTCTCTGAGTACTTTTCTATATAGTCCTGATATTCTTATAATATAAGGCCCAACTACCATTCGATTACCGGGAGTTAGAACATTCAGTCAGGGCCAGTTGGCACAAACAGAAAGAGACTCGGTATAATATAGGTAGTAGACACTCTGGCAGCCCTTTTCCCAGCATATACAGAGGGAGTTGAATTGGTAGAATAGCCGAGGGCGGTCGAAGAGTGGTCGTCGAAAGCTTTGAAGTAGTAGCTTTTCCACTCTGTCTATATAGTACTATTAGAGTAGAGTACTCACTACATCACTAAGGTACTCTTATAATAGTGTGTACCGTAGTGGAGTAATGACAGATCGATAGAAACCTTTCTAAGAGAACAGCCTTGTAATCTCGGTATAATATAGGACTATATAGGGTCAAGTACTGTAATATATTAATACCGATGCTTTGTGTAAAAAATCCCTTTTAAGGACTCGTAATCAGTAACAAGAGTTTCTCCATTTCTCAGGGATCATGAAATCTTTGTTTTTTTAGAGTCTGGAACCTTAAAAATCCCTATAGTCCCAGGTAATCTTCCTATATAGACACTATTAGAAGAGTAATGAGGGTGTCGTACTAAAGAAGGCATAGGGGGAATAACAAACTCACCTTATGACGCAGCCCCACAAGGTGGCAATGAGTCATCCCTCTTCCAGATCCGATATTTGGGACAGGTACTCTTCCTATATAGTGCAGCCGGACAAGCACTGGCTTTCGGCAGACTAGCTCGCTGCTCCAGATAACGAATACAAAGAAATAAGAATAAGAATGAATGTCATGTACGATGCTGCCGAAGGATCTCTTTAAAGATCCCACCTCAGATACTAAAGAAAGGAGTTTCTAGACAAGCAACTTCACTCCGTGCATCCTTTGGTTGTGAGCCCCGCCTAGATTGAGGCGCTAAGGGAAAGGAGTAGTGTTAAATCTACCTCATAGCTCGTAGAGGACCTTTAGTGTTTGCGCAATCACACTGTCTCATGCAGTGTTCCAGCAATCTCAGTCCAATTCAGTCTTCCACTTGGTGGAAAAATATCGGCACTATGATGAATACCGACGGGCAGGGGTTTCATTTCTAAAATATAATAAACCAATACTATACTGAGCTCGATCGACACAGAGACCTCATGGTAAGAAAACAAAATAGTAGGAGATGTTAGGAATATGGGTGTGGGAGGCTGAGGGATGACCATGATGATTACGCAGGTCCAGGCTATATAGGATCAAACGACTTCTTTTGTTTGATCGAGGAGCGGAGATAGATAGATATGATCTGACAGCTTATGTTTCCTGGTATTTTGAGTGAGATGTACACCGAAAGGAATTGACGCTACAAACACTTTTAACCCGATCGAAAGTGAGCTCGACTCAAAGCATGTCGACAAGTGAGAGACAAGGTTGGGTAAGGGTACAAGGCGTGGGATCTAAGATCGACTATTCCCGTTGTTGGCTTTGCATATGCTTTCAAATACTCTCATAGTTTATTCCATTCATTGTATATATCTTTGGGTCATTGACATCATTCAATCGAATGGTTTGACATAAGAGATGTTCTAGTCTATCTGTAGTAGTTCTGTTTGTTTATATTATATTCTAGTGGTACATGAGGGTGGTGACTAACAAGGGGAGCGTATACCAGAGCAAGATGGAGCCAAGATATCTACTGTGGTTATGCCATTTGGTGGGGAAAAGTAGTATAGCGATGGTGAAGAGACGATAGTAGACCAGACGGGGACACCACCAGAACACCCGAACACGGATCTATTTTCTTTTGCAGCTATAGTACATATACTTTATACGTCTGTCTTACTAATAATATTCCTTAGTGTACATTTGTACTATAACCCTCTCCTCTGTGTGGTGTTTTCAAGGGAAAAGGTGGGTATGCTCAAAATTTAATTCAGTTAGTGGAGCCCGTTACTGTTAGTCAAGTGATTCGGTCAGTAAACGAAAAAGGAAAATCCCAATATAGCCCATATTTGTTCAAGAAGGCTCAGTCGAATCAAGATAATAAAGTCCTTGTTCTAGGTAGCTCGTTGCAGTCAGGTTGTAAGAAAGATATGGATTAAATCCACCTCTACTCAAGTGGAGATTTTTAATGATTTCAAGCAGTAGAAGGATCAGGAAGCAAGAAGTGGAATCAGAATAGAATGAATGTCCAAGGGGAATCTCGTCCGTCCTAAGTGGGGAATTTGGCATTTACAAGAGGGAAGCCGCATTCAGGGTCTATAAAGAAATAGAGGGAAATGGATGACCTTCACTAGTAGTTCAGCAAGCAACCAAACCAACACAACGCAATGAATCCATATGAGTTCCAACCAATCCATCTGCTTTCAAGCAGTCGTATCAGTCTTTCAAGTGGAGAAAAGGTATGATAGCTGGAGCGTGGGAGTAGAGAGCTTTGCATAAAAGTGAAACGTGTACATAGATCACTTTTGGGAGTAGAACGGAAGTTTGTTTGGTCGAACGAACTTTAAGAATCTCACACCTGGTCCAAGGTTCCTACGATTTCAATTGCAATTTCTAGATCTCTTCATTCCCTCCCACTAGCCAGCAAGCATCCGCAGTTCAACAAGGGAAGCATCTACTAGCAGGATTTTTTTGGATAAAACCTTGGAAAAAAGACCAATAGAATAAAGTATGCACGTAAGGTAAAAACTTCCTAACCTTAGAATAGAGAGTATCCAATCAGTAGTCGACACGAAGCCGACACAAGTCAGTAGCAACAAAACAATAGAAACAATCTCCCTTTCATTTGATGACGAATTTCCTGCTGCAAAAAAGATTCGCATATTCATGAATTGGGCTTTAATTCAAATGTTGGAAGTGTAAAGGAAGACTCAATAGAATATGTGTGTGATCTTTTGATCATCTGAATTTCCCACCTCAGATCCACTTTCTGTTTGATTTCCCTCAATCCTAATCGCTTTCAGTCTTTATGGAAGACAGTTTATAAGCAGCCTTTGGGAGTTCCTTCCTGGTGTAGCAGTAGATCTTAGTGCCATTCCTTCGGTCCCAGTAACCATTACAGGAAGTGTTCTGAGTGCTTATGACTATTTCATTCCCCTTCCTTACTTCTTAATGTTCATTTCATTACCTTCTCTAGTTAGGAGTGATCTTTCCTTATATTTTATAAATATAAATAAGAGTTCTCAATGGACAGATTTCCATTGAGAAGAGGTTTAAATCTTGGATGACTAAGAGATAGAGATTCAGGCTTGGCTAGAATAGCTAATAGGCTAGCTTCCTTTGTTTGGCACCCTTTCTTAAGGTAGTTTAGTTTCTTGTCTGATTCCATGCTTATGATTCCATTCTTCTTGTAAACCAAGTCATTAGATCTATCTGCAGATTCGATTCCTACCCCTCATATTTGGCTTCATCTTAGTTCAAAAAGTATCCCAAGCTCGGAACCAACCATGCCCTACCGACCAACCCCATAGTCTGACTTATGCTAGTCGTACTGAGATTAATGGTGGATCTGATATATTGGCCTCACTTCATGGATAAAGAGAGGTCAGTGACCCGAGGGTAGGAGAATCAATCAATAGGAATTCTCTCTGTAATGATTAGGCCAATTATCTTTTTCAAAATTTATGGTATGGCTTTGAAGCCCAAGGAATGATCTAGTCCCATAGACGGGCAGGAACTTTTCCTGGAAGCTCTCTCTCCTAGTTCTTTCATAAGAGTACCCTTACCCCAAAGTGATAGAACATGGAATTCTTCATTAAAGTGCCTTCCCTTTTAAGGATAGTTCGTTCCATTCAGAAACTGAGAAAAGAGGCTGAGAGTACTCTGCTCTCTGCTCAGGGTGATCAGGGGTTTCCAGGCATTTGTCCAAGCTCGCGAGACCCTCACGAGGCTTGGGAGTAGAGAGTATTCGATCAAACATATCGGTATAAAGTTTCTGTGATTACTTACGACACTAGATTCAATGGCATCCCTTACAAGCATTCAAATATTGGATTCCGAACCTCTTTATATTCTAGCCCTTGAAAGCAGTCCACTAGCAACGGAGTCGCGAAAAGAGCTTCTATTCTGAGTTACAACTTCTTTATTTTTTAGGCTTTCTAGACAAGTCCACTAGAAAAGGATTCGTGAACAAGAGAAGCGGAAATGGAATAGATTTTCTATCTAAAAAATTCCCCGTTCGCCTGGTATTTTTTATTTTTCTTTAAAGAGTAGGGTCGGGGACTCGATGGATATTGCGCTTATTCCTACCACTTGGGATACCATAACTTTTGCGATTAGTAACTTAATAAGGATTTCAAGTAAAGAGATCCATCCCAGACATGGCAGAAAGTCACACCGCTCACTAATACAATGCTACCCATGTTCAGGCTTTCAAAGCGCTAAGTTGTTTAGAGGAAAAGTACCTACTTCTTCCCTTTCCCTATGATCATTTCTCTTCTGAAGCAAAGGAGTAGTGTCAAGGAAGGAGTGTATACCCGGTTAGCCCTTGCTCCTCTTTGATAAAAGGAGTGGAAAAATCTCTGAGAAGAAAAAAAGAAGTGAGAGCAGCAGGTGCTCGAATAGCGGATAGGTTGTTTAAGTGAAGAAGAATAGGCTCTTTGTCCAACTATTCTATTAGCCTTGTCACAAGCTTCTAAAAGAACCGCCATAGTTTTTGTACGAGTAAGGTATATAAGAGTAATAGGAATATGCACACAATTTGATGCTAGTCTCTAAGTCTAGAGAATCAGAAGAATTCCTAGAGGGAGCATCCTATCCTTGAATTCTAATAATTGATGTACATCGAACTAAAACTACTAATACTCAATTTATCAATTATAGTTTGCATGACACACCATGTGTAGCTAAAGGAGCGGTGTAAGAATGACTATCTCGCAGGTCTGTGTACACCCCCTAGAGTAGAGGGATAGTTTTAGGTAGGCATGGCATAGATAAAGAAAGAAGGCTGGCTCACAATACAAGAATAGGAATCATTTCCAGCGGTCCAATTCATTGATTCATCTATCAATCGGATTAGTAGCTCAAGACCTTTCCTACGCTTTCGAAATTTCTTTTTCATTAAAACTTTTTAGAGTCCTCAAGCCATGAAGGAGTCCCTTTTTTCCCCTTTGGTTGGTAATTACATCGGCCATAACATGGTCTATCACCTCAGTTGGGGAGAAAGTTCGAATCCTTTATTTTATATTTTTATATTTTAAGGGCATGGTTGGTCGTACAATAACGAGTATTATAGTAGATTGTATTCGATGAAGGAAGGAGAACAAACAATAAAATAATAGGAAGAATCAATATTCGTGATGAAATCATTTCTAGATCCAAAGGTATTTTATTAACCTAACTACAAGGATGGGACTCTATAATAAGGAAAGAAAAAATGTAAAACCTAAAAAAAAAGGAAAAGAACATACCTCGATGCTGCTGAAGAAAGAAAATTACCTATACCAAACCGAATATCCAATGACATATAAGTACTTAGAACGCACCCCAACCCCTTCCTGAAAGTGCCTACCACATTCCTATATATACGCCTTGATAATGTTAGCTCGCTAGTAAAGTGAGGAATGCTTGGAATTTGAGTCCTTTCTTTAGATAGTTTTGAACGCTAACCTCGGGACCCTCAGCTTCGTCTTATTCAAGCCATGGAGGAACCTCATCAGAGCTTCATACCCTCTACTTAAGATCCACCTTAGCACTTGAAATCCATTATATTAGGACTAATGAACTAAATACCCTCCAAAATGCACTGCACCCTTACTGCAGCTTAAAGCGGGACTGACACTAGGTACACTGTGACTGCAGCAAGATTGGAAAATATATTCTTTTAACTGGAAAGATTCCAGGTGAAAAGACAATTCCTATCTGTATCCGTCAAGCATGCGATGTTAGAAAAAGTCAAATTATAGCCTCCACTCTAATGAAAAACATGGAAAAAATCAAATCTTTTAGATCACCAGTTATCCTAAAAGATTCCTAGATTCAGACATTTTTTTGTTAAGCTCCATGCCTTCTCATAATCCTCATCCAGAATCTTACTGCTTAAGCAAGACCAGACTTCCCAGTTTATTACAATGAAAAGAAATAAAATGGATGTTATGTGAGTATGATTATAGGTTGCCAACAATTTATCGATTCAAAAGACATTTGGAACTGGCATGAGGAAGCGAATGAGAAAGAAGAAAAAATAGAAAGTTAAAGACCTCCTATTGGATATTGGATTGTACGAATTGATTGAGAACTACCAAGACGAAGGAAGATTGAGAAGTACACGTGGAAGGGGCAGCCGATAGATAGAGGAAAGCTCAATATCTCACTATTGCCGAAGGTAGGTAAAATCAATGTAAATACATAATTCAATATTCAGGGCGAGACATGAAGAAAGAGATTTGGTCAGATCAATCCATTTTGGTGTTCATCCGTGGAAAAGAGAAATGGAAATAAAAGCAAGGCAAGGACGGGGCTCAAGATTCAATCTCACTCAAATCGATAAGAAGAAGTTATAGTAGTGGAATAGGAGTCGGTGCTCAACTAGTCCGGAGACTACAGCTCAGTCGAACTTATAGTCCAGTCACGAAACTCAAGATAGAACTCAAATAGATGGTACATTCAAGTGGGAAAGGTAAGATCAGTCTCAGGCGAAGGAATCTTTTAGGTTGTTAGTCTTTATTTTGATCGATGGGAGTTAGCGATGAATCAAAGAAGTTGGTCAGTGAAGAAGTTTTCTAAAAAAAGGAATGCAAATCCAATAATTCCAGTTCTGTAGGCCGAATCTAATAAGGTAGGCGAACCCGGCAAGTAGTTAATAGGCTCATTTTCCGTTCTATGCCCGTTCCTGATTTTAACCCCGATCTTTTAGCGAGCTACAAGAGAGGGTCTATTTGGTCACTATACCTGTGGGTGGAAAAACCCTCCTGATTCAATCCCAGTGGATACACCTTTTGTTTCAAGTCATACCAAACTAGACGAACTTGGGAAAAAAAGGAATCTTGGCTTAGATAATAAATCTGTCTTTCTTTGGTCATGATAAGCAGGTTCTTTCTAGGACCGATAGTTCAGTTCAAGCATATCATAGATCAAACTCTTTCAATTTAAGTCTAGCATGTTGTAAGTCCAAAGCCCCTTTACTAGTAGAGGAAGAACATAAAATCGGAAAGTAGTCAGTCTTTTCAGTAAGTCAGGGTTGCATGTCTTATGGGACGGACATAGTAAAGAGCCGGTACTCCCAGAAGCTCTGGGGAAGTCAGAATAGGAGAGCACTCATCTTGGGGTGGGCTTACTATTTAGATGCTTTTAGCAGTTATCCGCTCCGCACTTGGCTACCCAACATTTACTGTGGGAACGATAACTGGTACACTAGAGGTGCGTCATTCTTGGTCCTCTCGTACTAGGTCTCAATGATCTAACGCCCACACTAGATATAGACCGAACTGTCTCACGACATTATGAACCTAGCTCATGTACTGCTTTAATGGGCGAACAACCCAACCCTTGGAACATACTACATCCCCAGGTGGCAAAGAGCCGACATCGAGGTGCCAGACCTTCCCGTCGATGTGAGATATTGGGTAAGATCAGCCTGTTATCCCTAGAGTAACTTTGATCCATTGAGCGACGACCCTTCCACTCGGCACCATCGGATCACTAAGGCCGAATTTCGTCTCTGATCGACGGGTGGGTCTTGTAGTCAAGATCTCTTCTTCCTTTTCACTCAAGATCCAATCTCTGTCCGGCCTGAGGAAACCTTTGCACGCCTCCATTACCTTTTGGGTGGCCTACACCCCATAGAAACTGTCTACCTGAGACGCCCGTAGGTCCTGACACAAGGTTAGAATTCTAGCTCTTCCAGAGTGGTATATC